>WURS02458810.1:0-13709 GCA_011762765.2 Rhinocypha anisoptera | reverse complement strand
TCACCACACCACCATGGGGTAGCTTAGTAAGCTCACTGAGGCTGGCCCAAAGGTCATGGGTTCAAGTCCTGACTAAAGTTGTGATTGTCCAATAGGGTTTTTTCTATGATTTGAAGAGACACTAAATGACCCAACGCCATCAACGCACCCTATAAAAAATACTATTACGTACTAAAAGTAACCAACTTTTAGAACTGAAAATAATGACTTAGAAAACTATTCACACTGAATTCAATCAAGGGTTTACTTCATGGCTAGACAGGATTATAAGCAAAAAATGGAAGTGACCATTAATGAATTCAATCAAATGGGTTTTCCCCTTACTGTCATCCCAGAAAAAAATTGATCATGATCTTACAGAACTAGTAAATTACCTTAATTACATGTACACTTCTGTCATAATGAGTAGTTTTGTAAATGAATTAATGAAAAAATATGAATGTTGAGTTACAAAACAACATTCAAAATTAACATGAATCCAGAAGCATTGATTAAACGACTAAGCATACATCTAACTAACAAATATTAACTTTTTCACACTTTTTATATAGTTATTTTACATTGTAGATGGTAGATGTAAATTTTTGCTTATAAATATTTTCCTACTGTAATTTTTTTGTGCTGTGCTATTATTAAATCACATTGGCCCAAAAAGATATTACTAGTATCTGAAGACCATGAATGTACATCATTCATTTAAAAAATTAAATTATTATCATAGAGAAAATATGAATTTATTATATTTCTGGTGTACTATATTCTGGACGAATCATAAATTTCAGTGATTTTCATGTAAATATGTGCATTCATTCCACAAATTTAAAATTCTAAACCTCACTCAATTAAAATAAAATATTAATTTCAGTGAAAAATTCATATTAATGTATGACAACCTTGATGGCATGTATGATTTTCATTAGCTTCCCATTTTTACCAATGAATATATATAATTTTAAGTACCTATGTAATTCACTGAATGACTTTGAATGATCTTTTTCTTTCTAGAGATATTCATTAGTCAGTGAGCCAAAGCAATAGCCACAAAGCAAGATTAAGGTCAAAGGGTAAATAAGTGTGGATCCAGAACTAGAACTGAGAATATCAGCATGGAGAGGAGGGATGATGATGAGGATGGAGAAAAGCCAGAAACAGGTTCTAGAAAAAGTGGTGCCAGAAGTGCAGAGGAAGAGAACGAAGATATAGAGGACCAAGAAGCCTCAAAGGAATCCAAAGAAAATATAACTGAGGAAAAGAAGTCATTATCTGACAATACTTCGCCTTCCTTTGGAGTCAAAAGTTACCATCATCAATTCTACATACCTCAGCCAGTTAAAAACCCTGATCTGTATGAATTTCCACAGGTGAGAACGAACGATCATCAGTGATAAGCCTCAGCATGGTATGTTAATATTTATTGTTGAATAATGGCATAAAGCTTCCAAGTTGGAATCCATATAAAAATCTTGGACACTTAGTCCCAATATGATTCTTTGGGCAGCAAAACGTTTTGTGAAAATTACAAGCAAAGAGAATAAATTGTATCCCCACACTGAATGAATTCACATTTTGCTTTGTCCAGGAAGGCAGTACAAATATTTATCAAATCATATAATTCTATTGTAAGTGGAAAATTTGCACCAACTCTCCCTTCTGAAGAAGATGGTTTAGCATACAATGAAAATTAAAAAAAAGTGTGTTTCTTTATATTTTGTGTATCTCTGTTTTTGTGTTTGTCTCTCAGCAAAAAAAATTCTTCGTTATATTTGTGTGCTTCTACAATTACAGTTTTTTATATTTAGCACACAAACATATAACAAAGAAGCATATAATGCACATAAAAGATGACTCTCAAAAGTATCTGAATTTTCGGTGGTTGACGCATACCTTTTTCTTAAGGATAGAGGAAGGTATGCCGATACATTTTTAAGTCTTCTTTTAAATATATAATTATTTTTTAATTATATATTTTTATTTTATATATGGGTGGTTATATATATATATAACCACAGTATACCAACCCGAAGGTTGGTATTTTAAGTGAGGGTGGAGATCACCTAGAACTAAGCCCATGGCTTGTGGAAATTCACACATCAGGGTAGAGGGGCCAGTTCCTTTCCCTGTGCCACCTGTAGATTCCCACGAAGATGTGGTACCCGAAAAATCACTCAGCTTGGGTTTAGCTGGAGGTGTTCGGTGTGGTCAACGGGTCTTGAACCGTTATATATATATTTATATATATACACACACACACAAATATACATATATATATACATGCATACAAAGGAAGAAGAGAAATATCTTTCATACAAAAATAAATTATAGATCATTACCCAGTGATGGAATCCAACTGGACTGAATATTGATGGCATCCAAAAGTTTTCAGGCTCCAAATTCCTGCATTCAAAAGTAGAAAGGATAGAAAATTAGACTAACTGTAAAGTTTAATTTTGTGAATATTTAGTAAAAATGTTTATAATAAGTCGAAGAATTTGAGCAAAATATGTTCTCAATCCAAGAGTTATAACACTAGGGAAATTTAATATGTACTTTCAGTTTAAAGTAATCGGTGTTGCATTAAAATATAAATTATGTCAGGCAAGTTTTAACATTAGAAACTTCATCTTCTTATGCTTATGGGTGCTGTATATTAAATAATAGTTATTTATTTATAGTTTCAATGCGAGGAGATATGAAGTCTGGTGGCATAGTGACATAATATTGACAAATAGAGAAAAAATTAAAAATATATACATACAATATATAAAATTTAGTTTAACATTTTAGCAACAAGAATTTTTTTATGAATTTTTAAGAGGTAGCATTGCATGGTCATGGTGTGTTCCAACCTCTGGTCTGTTCCATTCACTCACAGCCCAATTTAAAAAGAAATACATGGCAATATTTGTTTTTTGACTGATTTTTTAATTGAATCACCATTCAACTTATACATACAAATTATACAAGCAAATTAATTTTAAAACCTAGTTTTTCTTAGTGCCTTGAGTTTATAAAAAGAAACATCATTCAACTGAAGTAGGGGGACACTTAGAATCAGATTTCCTAGGAGAAATTTACTTCCACAGTTCAAAAGGGTAATTTCATTAAAATCTTATACCAAATTCCATTTCCCAGAACTCCTGATCAAAATGGCTTGGGTTGAATATTGCTGATTCCATGGTGGAAGTATGTTTTTTTATTACATGATATGGTTAAATGAGATGGTAATTCAAAAATTGTATGAAATGAATTTAAAGAGATGCATCCAATCAGTTTTGTAGTTCCAGTTCAATCCAGGACCCTATTTTTAATCACACAGTTATCTTTTTGTAATTTTAGCATACACAAAAAAGAGTACAGCATTTGGACACCACATTCATTTTAATTCACTAATAATTGTGGAAGAACTTTTTTAAAGTTTGCAAACTTTAATTTAAAGCAAAACTTTTAGTGTGAATAATTTATTCACACTACTTTTAGTACACTTAAAGTTTTTAGGTGCCAAAAGAAAATGATATATCACTCTATGATTTAGTTCTAGATGATCTCTAATTTGTGAACATATGACTTTCAAACTAAGTTGTAACAATAATTTTTGATAACTACTTACAGATGAACGTGGACTACCCTGATGAAGGTGATGACATGAAAAAGAATGGCTACAGCACCATATTTGTAGTGATTGTTTTGGCAGGCCTCCTCATGTCTATCATCAGTGGAGTCACATTAAGTTTACAATATTTGGCTCCATGTTTATGGCAACAGATGACAGAAGAGTTTGAAGCAATGGAAATGTGGACACTTTCTGTATTCCTTGGTGGAATACTTATTGTTATGGTGGCACTCTTAGTCCGACTTGTGATGATATTTAAAAATAGTATTCGTGATGTTGTCAGACTTTGTGGAAAAGAAAGTTCCCAACAGGCCCCCAGTCTGCAAGGCACTATTCCATTAATTCAAGAAATTCAAGCTATTCAGCCCCCAAGTATTTCACTCACACCTAACATAGAGTAAGTGTTACTTAAATATGGTACAATCCCAAAAATGTGTCAACAATGTAAAATGAGCAATATTTATCCAAACAATATGATATTTATTGAAAATAGCTGAAAATTCACAACCAAAGTTCAGCACAGGAGCCCAGCACAAGGAAATCCACAACATTTGCAGCAACATAAATTATCTACAATTGATTCATAAATGTTTTCACTATACTATAAAAGATATGCTCAAATGATACAACTACCTATGATGGGTTTAAATATTCAGTGGTATTGGGACTTACTGCTAGATATTGAATATGTGACTTAAATACTGATCACAAGGATCAGCAATTTAGGTGATATTCAAAAGGGTGACACAATTGTTCTGTGACCGCCTGGAAAGCATATGTGTAGAGCAGAAAATAAATTCACCATAATAGCACAAAGTAAATTAAAATTTAGTAATAACATTAGTGCCTTTTGTTCAATGTGAAATAATGGTGAAAATGAGCTTTCCCTCTATCTTGTATTGATTCACCGAAGACCAAAATCATCAAATATTGTCAAAAATTAAAACAAACTACCTTGTCACATCTTGAATGACATCCCACTTAAATCATTAATATTAAAAGTAATATCTTTATACAAAGAAATATTCCAGGGTTACCATATATGTTATTATGTACACAAGTTATTTGGATAAATATTGCAAATAATATTTCCTCATTCTGGGACAGAGGAAATGCTGATTGGTATAAATTACAAAACTATTGCTACCTTCCTTTAAAAATGTACTTAAAAATATAATCACCTGCATGAAATGTTCCATCCATTAAAATTCTGTAAATGAGTTACTTCTGTAACCAGATGAAAGGGTAAAACATTGTAACAAAGATATTTAACTGTCATATATATATATATATATACTGCATGGCTGTGTGTTACTGTCGATTTCGTGATTAAAAGGATTATTTATTGAAAATAGATTTTTTCATAGAATAATAAATGAACAAAATATTTTATCCCATCAGCAATACCTCTATAGGCATAAAAGATAACATTAATGGATGATTGTGGATTAATTCTTGAATTGACATACCAACCAAAATAAAAGCCATACCTATATTTTGAATTGATTTTAACTAGTAACAATAGGGACCATCTCTATTTACTTTTTTACCTTAACTTAGTTTAAACCTTCCACTAACTAATAACAATGCAGCAAAAAAATGACAAGCAATGTTTCCGCAATAATTCTCATTAATTAGGTACCAGAACATAAAGATGATAAAATAAAAAAATTGGGAACAGTAACAAAAAATCTCAGCTGATTCACTAACAAGTTTACCTGTTAAATTGAATCTCGAGTATAAGGACGAAATGAAAGATAAAATAAAAATTAGTGCTGAAACATTTATAAAGACAGAAAATGATATTGACACCATTGGGAAAAACAGAGGTTATTCCAGTAAGTTATAAGTGTGAATACAGGTTCCATGGTATGTATAATCAGTTTAAAGTTAGAAAGCAGAAGGATATATAAAGAAAAAATATCATAACAACCAAAGGTTATGATTATTAACCATTTAGCTATGGTAGTCTTGTTCTTTCGTGATGGCTCTGTGGAAGAAAAGTAGATGCAGCATTCTGCCCGTTATGCAGTGGAAAGGATTTAGCAGGTAGTGGAACCTTGTAATCCAGGACAAACCTTATAATCTGCATTGCCCTTTTCCCTCCAAGTAGGGCAATGGAGATTCAATTGACTAGAGTTAAAATATTTTATACAGACATATATCAAAATATTAACTCCATCTTTACTTTCCTTTATCATTTCTGATTAATTTGATACCAAACAGTATGTAAATACTTTGAGTTATAACCTGCATTATATTGAAACTCAGTGACAACTGAGGGAAATGTGGGTTGGTCAGAAAAAAATTTCACAAAACTAAGTGGATGGAATGCATTCGTCAAACATATCAGAGGGGTTGTGGACCTTCCAAAATGACATTGTAACGGGAGGTCCTATTCCAGAATAATAAGAAAGTATGACCACCCAAACCTTTCTTAGGTGAGGCCATAAAATTTGGAGATGGACTAGAGGGGATACGAAAGAGGCTGTCACAGGTACAAATACATTTTCTCCGAAGTTGCCTGGCAAAACAGATATGTATGTTTTCTGTAGCCAAGGGGTAAACTAGTTTTTAAGAAAATGAGATTTTTAAAGATAGGATGGAATACTGTAATAAGCAAAAAAGCTTTTTTAGAGAAATTTATCATATTAGGTAAAATTTTAATACCTTGAGGGATCTTGTTAAATATGAGACAGGCAGGATGATACCAAAGACCTTTTGGGCAGATGAAAGGTTACAATCATGAATGTGGAAATAACCTTTCTGCCTTCTGTTGTTGAAATGGTTATTTCTGTATGTAAGGGAATAAAGATGAATTCTTTTTCACTAATAAAGATCTGAAGGTAAAAAGTTAGGAAAAAAAAAATTCTAAAAAAAAGACATTTAAACAGACCCTTTCCTAGTGTTCAGTGGATTACCTGCAGCATAGCTTTCATTATCTGCTTTTGCAGACATAATGAGTTATCAGAGAGATTGGAGAGTTATGAGAGGTATCAGTCAGTATCTTGATTAGACAGAGATTTAGGAACAGTGTTTTAAATAGCAAATGTTATCCAGGAGCTGATGCGGATTCATACCACAATTTGGTTACGATGAATTGTTTTGTACAATTCAAGAGGATTAAAAAGAGTAGAAGATTAAAGAAATGGAACCTAGGAGCCTTGATAGGAACAAAGAGGAAGGAGTGCCAGGAATCTGTAGATAAGTCTTCTAAATGAGGATAACCAAAGAAAGACAATGAAACAATGGTGGGAAGTTCTTAGAGATGGAATAACAAGAGCTGCAGGAAAAGTAATAGGAAGAGTCAACCAGAAGAGATTTAAAAACCATGGGTTATGGAGGATATGATTAGGATAAGGTGAAGCATAGAGTGGAAAAGGATCATTAGGAAGAAGGTGGAGGTGGAGTGGAAAAACATTACTATGGAGGACGGAAGAAGGAAATAATGTGAGGCAAAAATTTCATAAACTAAAGTGAGAAACTAGTAAGGCAAAGGAGGAATGGTGGAAAGAACAGTACAAGTGCATGGAAAGGTTAGAGAAGCAGGGAGAGATGGGTTCACCATATCAGAAAGTAAAAGCCTTAATAGGAAATAAGAAAATAATGGAAGAGGAAGGAGTTCAGAAAAGATGGAAGGTCTATGTGTAGGAACTAAGATAAGGAGAATAAGGTTATAATAAGGAGTTTTTTGAGTGCACTTTATTGAGTGCACAACTCGCTCAACTGTGATACGGCATTATCAGGTACAAATTAAAACCATAGAATAGGGCCTCTACAGATACCTATGTACCGTGTGCGCCTAATGATGTTTTATCACGATGAACCGCGTCGGACGCACAATATTAAGAAAAGTCGTTTCTCTTTCATAATGGAAACCGATTTTAATTACTTTGTAGGTAGTGAAACAATTAGCTTAGGAGTTGGAAAAAAATTTGCTTTAGATTCAGACCTCCAATTGTACCACATGATTAGAATTCAAGAAACTGTATTTTGGACTGAATGTTAATTGAAAAAAGCCACATAGCCTCCAATGTCACATCACCTAAGACGAAAGTTATTCGAAATATACATAATATTTTAAGCATATTATTCTATCACCATTTCGCCTTTGAAAGGCATTTATCACCCTCAGAAACCGCAGAACGAAACCTATTTACACAACGAAAAACACTCCTTGCAAAAATTGAAACCACGAAACCATAAACAAAAAATTAACACAGGTGAATAATGTAACGACTGCCGTCACATATTTTCATGAAAGATCGATATATTGCAGCACGATAGCGATAAATCGCTGTCAGTACACATTACGCCACTCAACTGTTATGTAGATATCGTCATCGGTAATAGCTTATACACACGGCCCACCACACGCCGGTCGCACGCTTGAAGGACACCCGTAAACTGGACGCTATAACCACCACTGAGTTCATGGGTTGATTGGAACATCGAAGCTGATATATATGTTGGTTTTTTAGGTTGAGTGTTGTCACTTCATCGTAGCAAATAAAAAATTGTGGTTAGTATTTTGTGTTGACGTAAATGCCTTAATTTTTTTCCATAAAATTTTCTTAGGACCTTCCCTCGTTTCCATAAACAATGAATATTCCGCCGGATTATGAATTAATTAAACAGGGGGCGGAAGCGAAAATTTATATGGGTAAATTCTTAGGACGCCCTGCTGTGTTGAAACTGAGATTTGAGAAAAAGTACCGGCATCCCGTTCTCGATGCTATGATAACCAAAGATCGCATAAAAGCTGAAACCCGAGCAATCATGAGATGCAAAAATGCAGGTTAGAGACTTAACTTGAAAGTGATATTGAATAGCCTTTTGAATAATCTTTATAAGCATTTATTAGGTAGCTAGGTTTCATGTTGAAATTTCATTCTCCAGGTATATCCACACCGGCTTTGTACCTAGTCGATGTCAACAAGAGGTATATTTTCATGGAACATATCCAAGGAATTACAGTGAAAGAGTACATACAGACCATGGAAGGTGATTTTCAAAAATTCCAGGATAAGGAAAGAGAGACCATTCAATCTAAACTAAACCAACTGGGAAGTGATATCGGGGTGATGGTTGGCCGCTTACATGCCTCAAATATTATTCACGGAGACTTGACATCCTCCAACATTCTTATGCGTGAAGTTCCAACCCTTGGTGATAACGGAGACGATAAATCATTAAGTAAAATTGGGCCTAGAACTAGTTGGCAGAAGCTAGTTTTGATTGACTTTGGCCTGAGCAAAATGGACCCAAACGCAGAAGATAAGGGCGTCGACCTATATGTTCTAGAACGAGCACTTTCAAGCACACATCCATACGTTGGGGAAAGTGTTGTTTTCCCTGCTATACTGAAAGGATACTCCGAGAAAGGAGGTAAAGGTGGTAAGGATGTTCTTTCCAAGTTCGAAGAAGTTCGGATGCGAGGGCGGAAAAGGACTATGGTCGGGTAGTAAACAAGTGAATGGAAACTAAAATATATTGTTGTGGTTCTTTGTGAACATAATGCTTTACTGACATTTAATAAAATTTGTTCATTTAATGATATTCCATAAGTGCCAAAAACTAATATCAGAATTTTAATAAAAGATTCGAGGAAAAAATGTTCATATTATGCATAGGTACAACTTCCAAGGAGTGTAACCTGATTTGCCTGAATCTGAATTTTAAGATATAATTTAGCAGGGAGGTGTGGAATGAGTTTCAGTATTAGTTAATAGCATCCAACACAAACTAACCTGCGGATAGGAATCTTGTGGACATATGCACTGATAGCTCTAGTTACAGATCTGCTAATGACATTCCTTTTGAAGGAATTTAATCTTCCAAATTGAAATGCACTCATAATGAAACTAGCTTTGAGATAAGTTCCTGATGCTTACCATCACACAGCACAAGTTAGTTCTAAAAAGTTTTCAGTCCAAGAGTGTTTTGGGAACAACAGAGATCACTCAACCTGTACGTATATGAAATTCATAAATGAGGGCAGGGTGGCCAATTCCTCTCCCTGTGTCATCTGTGGTTTCCCAGGAAGATCACCATGATAATTACTCAGCCTAGATGTAGCTAGAGTTGTCCAAATATATTGCCAGTCATGGGGGAGTTGGTTTTAAAACCAACTCAATTAAATTTATTCAAAATAATTTGAACCGATTTAGGTTCAAAGTTGGCCTAATATCAAACTAACTTGTATAAGTTAAGATTCGTCAAAAGTAACTTGAAGTTCAGTTAAAAGTTAATCTAAGAAATCATACCTGATACTACCTTCAAATCTAGCTTTCCCTTTAAGTACACAAGTTCATAATCTGCATTGGTACAATTTGCATGTACAGTGGGATAGAAAAGTATCTTAAAAAATAGAGCGGCACCATATTCATGCCCAGGGTAGAATTTTATGTTTCTATATGATTCTCTGATCAAGACTGTCATGGGAAATTTGAATAGGAAGGTGGTGGATTTATCAGTATAGTCTGAGTGGGAAGTCTCAGTTTTACTATGCCAGTGCTCTTTGCACTGGCCTTTGGTGCGAAACAAACCTCACGCCCTACATTTTACTATGGACTATTTGTGCCTTGTTCAAGAAGAGAAATCATGGTAGTGATCTTGACGAATATTTTAATGCTAGGCCATATATTGTTGTAAAACAATGAGAGAGCCCTGAATGCATTTAATTTTTTTAACTACTCCCATTTCACCAAGAACACATTGAAGGAACCAAGTTCACACTACCTTTAAGATTTTGTTGTAGAGGTTTTTCATTGCAGGCATTTTTGTAGTGATTCAAGAAAAATATCATGATCAAACTTTGTGTTTGATATTTGTTCCACCCAGAAACTATATATCTCAAATGAAACTAACTTTTAGAGATTGGAGATGTTAAATATTAAGAAAAAATAAATTTTAAGTTAGTTTTAAAAAATAAAACTTTTTTCAACTTAACTTTAAAATACTGTGTTAATTAAAAATAATGATAGTGGTTGAAAAATAGAAGGAAAAAATGCAGAAAACCTCCATGAAATAAGTCAGATTTATGAGACATTCGTGAATTCACTCCATTGAAGGTACTAGGTCAAAACATATTAATGTCAACATGCCACCATAAGTGACATTCATGGACTTGTAAAAGGCCTTAAGCAACATAAAATGGAATGAGATGTTCATGATAATGGATTACATTGTTAGATGAATATACTACACCAACCTAAAAACCAAATCATGGTAAAAAAAATTAAAACTTGAGAGGCTATCTGTCCTATCGACAATATGATGATTTACATTTCTGGAAGAGGCAGAAGCAAAATAACATTATCCATTACAGCCATGGTATCTCAGTTATAGCAAAGAAATTGCAATAAGTACAGCAAGACCCAAATGCAATAAGTAGTGTATTTAAAGCATATTATATGAGTGTCAATAAAAAAAACAAAATCTAAGTGAAAAGGCCAGATGCCACACTTAAAGGACTGAAATCAGCAGACTGTGAATAATTCACCTACATGATCAGCTATGTAACTTGGGTAGGCAAAAACTAAGGAGACCAAGAGAAGAATAGCTCCAGGTAAGAAGGCAGTCATGGGAATTAACTCAATATGATATAGTGGAGGTCTGCAAGCAATCAACCTTTTCAGAATGAAACAATGGTGATAATTAGGAGGTTAAATATCTTTATAACATTTATTATATTTTTAATATTAATTGATGAACTCTCTATATTCAGCATCCATTACCTATATTGGTAATATATATTGTATGAATAAAGGTATTGAAATTGTTCCCAATTGTTGATTAGTAAAGAATCAATATTTTAGTTTATGAATAAAATTTTTAATAGAAGTAAGAGTAGCATAAATAGTTTCTCAAATGTTTTCTTCCTGGCTGGTTTCAAAATCAACACATTTAACAAAGTATGTATTTTGAAAATGTCTTATGGAGGGACATAAACTTAGTACCATTTGTAGTCATTTGTCATCAAATAACAAACACCGGGTCATTTGCAGTCACAGAATGTCATCTAAGGGGTCAACTGGCACCATGAATGCCTCTTCGCTTCCATCGTTTATTCTTGTGCTAAATAAATCAATTTTAACTCTGCAAACAAGGCAGTCAATTCAAAATTCATTTACCTCTATACTTTAGGGATGCCTCATCAACTCCAGCTTCTTTTATTCAAGTCACTTCTCAACAAAATATTATGCTCCATCCAAATTCACTTTAGAGAACATGGTAATCCATAGTTATTTTTTCCCTGTAAATTGGAAATAGAGTTGTATCATTTGCGAGAGAAATACTGACTGAATTAAACAAAAGTAAAGTAGATTAAATAATTCAGATGTAATAGGAACTAAATGTATAATTTAGGTTAATTTTCAGTTCAGTAGGTGTCATAAGTTATCACATCAGTCTTTTTCTGTTGTTGGTTTTTCTTTAATGCCAAATTACTACATTTTTCCACTAATTTGGGCATTTGTTTATTAATATATAGGTATATGCATACCCACACACATATTTATCAACTGCTACCAGAGAGTACTATTAATAAATTGTGAGTTTAGGAATATTATGTAACACAATGAGAAAAATAAAATATGGCAAGAAAGTTGAAAAAGTATGGATTCCAAACAATAAAATTGTCATAAATAAAGTTATTCAATATCATGCAATTTCAATACTTTTTTAGAGTAATGCTCAGTTAAATGTACAAATGTAATATCAAAAAAAACACCAATTTCTTAATACGATCAAAAGGAAGAATGTCATGTGAAAAAGGATGATTCGATAAGACAAATAAATGATTTTCAAAAATAAATTTTAATTCCACATTTAGGGATGCTATATACAACATTAAAGTCAAGTGACTACACAAACAACATCCAAAGAGGTAAATACACTAGTATTTATACATTTTGAGCTATAGCCAAATAACCTCTTTTCCAGAAAATTCCCTTCATGCATACCAACATATAAATGGAATATCACCACGTTTTCAATCCAAGGGACTTTGATAGGTGAGAGTGGAGCTCACCAAACAGTAACCCCTATGCCATGTGACAATCACACATCAGGGCACCAGCTCCTTTCCCTGTACTGACTGTGGTTTCCCAGGAAGATGTCCTACCCAGAAACGTACTTCACTTGGGAAAATCTATAGGTGATGTCTAAAGATAATCTGATTTGAACTTGGGCTCCCTGCCAAATAATCCAGTCCTCTATTCACTAGATTACCACAGCCTCAAATGGAATAAAAAATATATAACCCTTATCTGGCCGAGAAATTCATGCCTTAATTCAAAGGACAACTGTCAATAGCATCAACTAAGTCAGCTATCTGATATGTTCCTGATGAATGAGACAAAGCAGTTTCAAAATTACATGCCTTAATGTCAACATGTTTAGGACAAATAAAATGGAAGCCCAGAGCAAGTGGATCTACCACAGCACCCATTCATAAAAACATTATTTGAAGTGGTAATACCCTTGCAGTAATAATCATCCAAATTCTATTATCCTATATCTTTTACATATGTGGTCTCTGACACACTTATTTCATTCATTTTCTTAATCTAATCTTCACTTTGCAAATTTCCTAAGCTATCACCCACTTGTTAGGTGAAACCATAACACCTAAAATATGGCATAGGGGACCACTTTAACCTTATTATCTCACTCTATACAATGCTTCAGAATTTAAAGTCGAGATGCCATCCCACCACTGACAACTATAGTTTCTCCAGTAATATATGAAGCATCATCAGAACAGAGGAATGCTGCCACTCCACCCATCTCATGAGGAAGTGCCAATCTGAAATGAAAAATCAGAAGGGAATAAATACATGCATTCCATATACATAACAGGGACACAATGTAATAATCTTTATTCATCTGTTGTACAATAAATATTATGATATATGTTATCAAATGCAAAATTCCCATATACATGTGAGAATAATATAATACATATGTAAGACTAGAGACATAGGTAATACTAAAATTTAATATTTTACAAGTCAGTTTAATAATAATAATAATATTTTATTGATCCCAGGATTTGTTTTACACAAATATAGGACATGTCAAGGTGATAGTATAA
>WURS02458791.1:0-13710 GCA_011762765.2 Rhinocypha anisoptera | reverse complement strand
ATGCGGGCCTCACCCTGCCGGGGATGGGAAAAAATATATAAGAATGGAGCATCGGACAGCGTCAAATTTCGAGCGGGGATGAGGAAGGAAGGGGAAAGGGGGAGAGTAGGTGAAATGGCAAGGGGTCGGGGAAAAAGGGAGTGATAAAAGAGAAGAAAAGGGAGGTGGAAGGGTTTATTTTTTAGGGATAATCGGGTGTGTAAAGGGAGGAAGGAGAGGGGAGTGACAGGGTTTGCGGGAACTTGTAGGCTGGGAAGAACAGGAAGGGGTAGTCCGGGTCGGGGTTATTGGAGCTTAAAGGGTGGAAGATGGGCGACCTTGATGTAATTAAGGGCATAACGGGAAAAAGGATAGAAGAGGAAGCGTAAGGGATGGTGAGAGTACACAGGAAAAGGAGTCCTGGTCGGGGGCGGAAAATGGCTGGAAGGAAGAGAAAGGTGGATGATGTCTCGAACGGAAGGAACAAACTAAGTAGAGGTGAAAAGATTGAGGGAGTGGAGGGCTACGAATTTAAAGATGGAGTATCCTGAGGTGATATATATATAAATACATGCATATATATGTACATAGATATATATATGTTACATATAAATATAGATGTGTAATATATATATATATACACACACATATATTAATTCAAATAGCAATAGCAAAGAAAAAGAAAGCAGCTGAGTGTGAGGACTATAGGACAATTAGTTTGAATCCGCATGCATCAAAGATAGTTCTCAGTATAATCAGTAAAGGACTGGAGAGCAGGGCAGAATATTACCTAGGTGAAGATCAGTTCGGTTTTAGAAGACGTAGAGGGACTCGTGATGCGATAGTTGTAATGAGGGCACTGATAGCACGGAATATAGAATATAAACATAATGTTTTCCTGTTTTGTAGACGTTGAGAAAGCATTCGATTAAGTAGAGTGGCCTAAACTAATGGAAGTGTTACAAAAAATAGGAATGGATTGGAATAATTGGCTTATCATCCGAAACCTCTATATGGCCCAGGCCGCGCAAGTAAGGGTGGCAGATGGGGAGTCTGGATGGGCGGAGTTAGGTAGGGGAATAAGGCGGTGGTGTCCGCTGTCCTCTGTTCTTTTTAATCTTTACTCGGAGGATAGGGTAAAAAAGGAATGAGAGATGGTTGAGAATGGAGAAAAAACTGGTAGAGAATTCGTTAAATCTGTCAATTCGCCGACTACCAAACCGTAGTTAGTGATTCAGTCAAGGGACTGCAGACCTTGTTGAATGCAATACAGGAACAGTGTCAGAGGTTTGGGATGAAAATTAACAGTAAGAAAACGAAAGTAATGAGATTTTCGAGAAGTAGGAATGCTAGGCTGAATATAAAAATAGAAGGGAGTAAGTTAGAACAAGTAAAAAAATCACTCATTTGGGAAGCATCATCGAGGAAAATGGACATAGTGCCATGGATATTAGACGAAGAATTGCGTTAGCTAAAAGGCCTTTGCGAAAAGGAAAGAGTTATTGAGAGGGACCCTAAATAAGGATTTGAACAAAAGATTAGTAAAAATCCTAATTTGGATCGTAGCATTATATGGATCCGTAGCCTGGTCCATGAGGAAAGATGAAGAGCATAGATTGGAGGTTTTTCAGATGTGGATTTGGTGACGGATGCTGAAAGTGAGATGGCCAGATAGAAAAACGAATAAAGAAGTTTGGGGAGGAGGGCGTTTGCTGCGAGAAATCCAACCAAGAGAGGAAAGGTGGATGGAAGTGATACTCAGAGGGAATGGGTTGTTGAAGGTTGTAATAGAGGGTAGAATGTTGGGTAAGCGGGGTAGGGGTAGGGAGAAAATTTTAGACAGAATAATTGAAAGTAGAAAGTAATCATATTTGAAGAGGGATAAAAGTCGGGTATTACGCTGCCAACCAAAGCTAATGCTCCTCAAAAGACTACCTTAATCGGTAGATTACCCTTCGTCATCATAAGTAACTAACTACGGAGTTTTTGTATATTAATTTTTATTGAGAATGACAAAGGTTTTTAGCAAGGTTACATCATCTTCATGTCCCAACAGCTGATGTACGTGTCACGTAGCCTTGCTACAAAATCATTTTTTCAAAAATTAATGTGGAAATTCTTCATAGTTTATTCACACTCAGTATAGTGTACTTCCACATTTTTGCCTTAGACGGTATCAAGATATATTTTTCTGATCAAATTATCTTTTTGGTGTTTTATTTTACATGTCTACTACTATCGTTAAAATAAAATAGAAAATATATTGCAGCTTTGTATTTTTCATCTTTTTACGTCACTCATCATTTCACTAAATTATTGACTCTTTTGGCAACTCATTTTAGATTTCAGGTCCCGCTAAAGGAGCTTCATTTTCAATTTTTGATTTTCCGAGAAATTCTCAATATTTCCTAGGCTAAAAACATGTACACGTTTTCAACCATTGATTTTCCAATAAAAAATTGAACTTTTTACTTTCACTATCGAACTAATTAACTAACGAAATAATCCGTCTTTTCCTTCTATAACCGTGAATATCTACATTAAAACGAAGCAATTTATTATTCTGAATTTTCAAAAAACGATCTAGCGACAAGAGCTAATTTGGCAAGAGTTTTTCATTTTTTTTTTCGAAAAAGAGATATTGTACATAGTTCCGTCACTTTTATTTGCCGTATTTGATTCCATGGTCCAGTCAATTATACTCTAATCCTTCACCCATCCTGATCGATTATTGGACAGAATTTCTTTGGATGATTTTCAATGAGTGCCAGATGGAATAATTTCACTGAGAGCAGACATTGGAAGGATCGGAGAATGTAATATACGGATCGCCGTTGGACGCAGAATAGGAAAAATCCGCGATCGAGGATTTATTCATTCATCTTTCTTGGGCACCGCGTATTATCGGCCACGGCCCTTAATCAATTCACCTCCTCCCCGGATATCTCTGCTGCAGCAACGCGAAACGAGGAGTGATGGGTGTCCTAAAAAGGCAGACCTGGGAACTCCTAGTAGCACAGGAGGAGAGCGGCCAGGTTGGGCTTCGTCCTCTAATCTCTCGTGGGGTAACTGATATCCCGGCGGAGTCCACAAGACTTCGGTCTTCTCCCCCTCCCATCAACCCAGCCGTACAGGTACTCTATTGCACTCTGGCGAAGGAGGTGATAGAATTTGAGGATGGGCGACTTACTTCCCTCCAGGCAAACGCCTCCTCACCTCGACTCCCTTTTTCGGATCAAATAGTCAGTAGACAATGGATGGGGGAGACCATCTCCCCGCCTGGAGATGTCTGGAGCCCTCTCCTAAACGCCCTCCTTACCCCTCCTCCTCGTCTTATCCTTCCTCTCACCCCTTCCCCCCCCCTACATCTCCAGAAAGGTTCGACTGGAAACGGAGTGGAGACGGGAGATCGCGAGAGGGGATTGAGGGGGGTGCGTGGGGAAGTGGTGTGCGGAGGAGCCGGGAAGGAAATGAGGTTCTCTCGGCACGGTTGATGGCTCGAAGTCTTCTCAAGAAGAGAGAGGGAGAGGAAGGGATGGTGAGTTCTTCTCCTAGGGTGTGCAGGGGAGTGATTAAAAGGTTCGCTTCTCGGCATATGCTCTCGTGGGGGCTTATGGGTAATGCGGATTAACCTTTTGGGTTTTCTGCTCGGGAGAGGAAGAGCCAGGCAGCGGGGAAGATTTGGTCGCGAGGGTTTTCAAAGGGAGGGTGAGAGAGAGGTAGTGGTACGGAGGCAGGAAGGGAGAGAGAGAGAAGGAGAGCCAGATACGGGATGAGGAAGCAAAGAGGAAGGGGGTGGGAGGTCTACGGGATTTCGGATGGGAAAATGGTGGGGAGGGGAGGAATGAAAGGAGGAGGGGGGGAAGGGAAGAAGGAGGGGGGTATAGAGAAGGCACGAGGCCGTATGGTTGAAGGAGAATGAAAGCAGGTGAAGTGGAAGTGATGTAGTTAGATATGAAGAGAGAATTTAGAGGAGAAGCACGAATTTCATACAAAGGGTTTTTCGGGCTAATTACGGCAGGAAAGTACTTAGTCTTTTTCTTTTAACGTCTTTATTGAATAAAATCCAGGCCAGAAATAATTTAGGTTACGTTATCGTCATGAAATGAATTGGCCGTAGGAAAATTATTAGACGGTAGGATTAAACTATTTTATATAGCCTTACTAATTTTGTAGCAGGAGTCAAAGAAGCTGTAAAACTAGCTTACCCCCCTTTTTTAAATTCTTTGTGTAATTTCTTAACTGCGTTACTACCTTTGATGCTCATATATTTAGGCTAAATATTTGTGGGATCATGATTGAATATACGTTTAATGTTATTATTTCTATAAATATTTTCATTGGGTTACAATATTGGTCATAATGGCAATGCTGAAGAAATAAATTATTCCTTAATAAATTTAACGTCAAATCATAAGTTTCCGGGTTTTCTCATCAGACAGTCTCCCTCTATAAATCAGAATTTTTTTGATTTTCGCAGTAAACTGCGTTGGGTTTCTGCAGGATATACAGACCAGCCAGGTGGATTGTATTGCATTGAAGATCACTATTCAAACCAAAATGGAATTGATCGGTACTCTGTCATGAGTTTCACGTGATTCTCCATTGCTGAATCGTGGTGCGCGAATTTTCACGTTACAATATGACCGATTACTACAAGGAGGGGTTCCACCCTCACTTATCAAATCGACTTTAGGTCTGAAGAGTTTTTAATTTTATCCTTATTTATAAGGTGTTTGAAACATTCTTCAATTTCTTATGAAAAATATAATATTACAATTAAAAACAATATACATTACACTGGAAATTTTCAAAGTTTTTAACCTAAATTCCTTGTAGAATTGAACCACCTTTTCTGAATGTGAACGTATATACCTAAAGGGTGAATATATAAAAAATATTTTAAAAATTACATGCCTACTGTACGAGTTCAGGAATTATAACTTTAAAATGTATAATCAATGGGCTCTTCACACAGAACTCATTGTTTTTATTTTAAAATTCTTTCAACCTATGATCAACCCAAAAAAGCTCTCAAAGCAAAAAATAATGTGAAATTTTCTTGAATTTTGAAATACCTTTTTCCAAATGGGAACCTTGGACAATAAACTTTTAATATGTTTGCATTATTTTATTAAACATAGCAGTTTCCACATCAATAAATTGCTTATATTTAAGTAACAGCAAATTACATAGATTTAAGTTCGCTCACCAGGAAAACGATTGTATATTTTACGTTACAATGTACTTTCTGAAACTTGCTACAAATATTAGTAGAATAATTTGCTATAGATTGCAGTTCTTGGGATAATTAAAGTGGCAAAGCCATTGCTTTACATAGGAATAGGTGAGGTAGGTTTTTATACATGATGCAAAACTTTAACTAAATTATCACTGCTTAACAAAAAAACTGAATTGGGAAAACGATTTCAGTTCTTACAAAGATAAATATGTTGTGGACCTCAAATAAATGTTTACAATTGTCCGAGGGTCAATCCTAATTATTTCACCTAAAAATATACCTAGGGAATTTTCTAAATCTCTTCGCATTTATTAACATTATAAAACCAAATATGACATATTCCTTACTCAAAATTGTTTTAGAAGGGAGGAAAAAAATACTCCGTTGTTTTAATTCATTTTTCGTATTTCATTTAAATGAATTAATAACCTTCGATATTTTGTGATTCGAAAGGCAATATATGAAAAGTTATCTCATCAAAGTGTTTTCTTTACCTAGTCCTGTAGTACAAAAATATTAAAATAAATATTTAATGGTCGTATTTTTGCCTTTTTGTAAATCTGTTTTTGTTAATAATGAAAATGATGTATTGAATAAGGTGAATCATTTTTTGCGATACTAAAATTTGGATTATGAAAAATATGAATGACATAATTCTATTTCTTTCAATAAAGTCAATCGTCTAAAATCCGTAATCAGATTATAAGAAGGCATAATACAATTACAAAACACTACTTTTCGTTAGTTATTATTTTATGTAACCCGCTCTTAATTAAAATGATATTTTATATTTTGGAGAAACTGTCATTAAAATAATTCGTAGTTAAACAATGATTAAGTTTTAAGTTTAAGTTTTAATGAATCACATTATGTACATCAATTTGGTTTTTCAAGGACCTCTTATAGACTTATAAGTTTAATTCTCGAACTTTTCTTTGGCTGTGAAACAACTAATATTTTCTTTAAATCCGACTTGGAATTAATTGATTACCCTTAGTTGTGACCCCACTTTATGACGTTCTAGTAAACTCCCTATGCTACTTCTTTCTTCGTGATAACATAATGAACATACTTTCGTAAAGAAAAGATTCAGCAAACTCTTAATCCCGTCTACATCAAATTTCTATCTCATTAAATTTCTCAGAGTAACATCCCTTCTTTACCCACGCAAACTGACTTCTTTTTTTCCTTTCATCTTCCCCATATTGTCAGAAATTACCCTTTAATGATCCATGCTAAATCTTTGCCGACGTATCAAACGAAGAATCAACTATGGGAATCATTTTTATCTAAGTGATATCTTCTCTATGAAGTTGAGTGAAAACATTATCCCAATGTGATTACAAAAAATGTAAATCAAATTGCGACGTTGATAAATGTCTCTCGAAAGATTGCGATCCGGGTGAGTGCTTTATTGTGGCCAACGTTTCAGTGAAAGTCTATTTCATGGTTCTCAAGGAAAATGATGTCCTAGAATCTGGTGCGTCGCCGCGGTCTTTCGATGTGACGTATTTCGCCTGTGCAGTTCTTTCGGGCTCTTCAGACTCGGTTTGTGTTGTTTTTGGCTTTATGTAGGGGCCAGAGGACCAGAGGGTGCTCAGATGGACGATCGACGAAAGCGGTGCCGTCTTTTTGGCCGATGTTCGTATACAGAGAGCCGCCTATATAAATACTACCAAAGTTCATGTGAACCGTCACCTAACAAAGGCCGACGCATCCGTCACGGCGGGGTGAAAAATTCAAAATATGGATGGCATTTCAAGAGCCAACAGAAGAAGAACCTGGAAGGCTGGATTTTAGGTGCCATCCGCGACTCTGCCAAAACGACAATTCTCTATTGAAATTCTTATTTTCAAGTCTGATTTCAATTGCTCCCTTGACTTGAACAACATTTACCGTAAGAACGATGAATCAATTTTTCATCAAAATTTTCGCCCACAAGAATACACTCACCCGTTGCATAACTCGAGAGACTTTTATCGATAAAAATACGCCGGGAAAACCCAATATCACATTAAAAATTGCCATAGTTGACGGCGGTGAAGTGTTGTTTCGTTCGATCACGCCTATTCAGGTCGTGTAGATCAGCAAGTTTTCATTAGCACAGTGTCTTCAGATGAGCAGGGACAAATATATTAGGCACAGTCATCATTTGCTTCCGAACGGAGTCGATCAAACTTATCAGTACATTTTGAAGTTTTCATGCCAATTGCGCGTTTGTTTTTCTTGACACGAAAAAATACTTTTCCCGTATTTATATAGCTTTCTTTTATTCATATCGATAGATTTATCACCTTTGCTATTTAATTATGATAATAAACCACGAGAAGTCTCCTTTCCAAAATGTCTCAAAGGGTTTCCTGCCTTGTTCTTATTTCTGTTTCATCAGATGACTTCACAGGGCACACTTCTAGAAGACCTCCATGAATGTACAGTACGATAGAGTCATAGCCGATCACAATGTTATGCCAAATTTTTATGAACATATTAGTGCTATGTTTTTACTCATGCTTTTTTCACTTTTACATTTCATCGCAGCATCATCAGGGGATGCTGCATGGCAGTGAAACCGTGGTCGAGTTAATAAAGCTGTGAATCTGGAGTTGAGAGGTTTTCTTTCTCCAGTTCATACTACATAGGTCACTCCATACTACATACCATTAATTTTTTGAAAACGGAAAAATTCTAAACCTCAATCATTTAACACCTGAGAATATATCTATTTCTCTTTATGATATCCAGAAAGTCTGTACCTTACTTCTCTGGCACGTGGGTCTACCTACATAACGTAAAGATTTCTTTCAAGCCTTCCACTATCCACTCAACCTCTATTCTTCGGGCTTCTTTTTAAAATTAGTATATTTTCTCTGTCAAGGACTAAAAACAATCTTTATCTTCTTTGAAATTCATTTTAGCCAATATTATTCGCATTTGCATCAAAAGTGATTCCAATCTGATCTCATATGTCATTGGAAATATGAATGATGAAACATAAATTTCTACTATTATGAAGGATGGAATTGGTCAGGCCGTACTTTTTATCAAGGCACAAAAAAAGGATAATATGGGAAAAAGGAAATAGGGGCATGACATCGAAACATCAAATTGAGTCCAAAGGTTAAAACAGAATTTAAAAAATAAAAAAATTGAAATTAAATTGATGCAATGATTTTTATTTAAACAAAATTATAATTACCGGGTCAATTAATTCAAACAATCACTCTGTCGCGAAAATTAAAGTTTAACTGATTGATTAATCGGAGCTTGGACCGTTAACTTCCCTTTCTCATTCGGTCCACTTTCCCTTGCAATATCTAAAAATATTCATGACAAAAAATTAACTTTTGCTTTTATAATTCCACCCCCAATTAATGCCAATAAAATTATATATAATTTTGATAAATCGAAAATTCAAAATTCTCGATCCTATTTTAAGTTTTACAAACTCTCGTCCTTTCCGTTAACTCTTTTATACAACTATTTACTTGCTTCATACTTTACTCCATAGATAGAACTTACCACTTTCCCTTTTTTTTACCTTCGGATCACCTTTATTCTCATTCACTTCAGTCACACGTAATATTATAGCCTTGAAACCAAATGTAGTTTTATTTCAATCCGCCTTCGTGCACTTCCATCTCAACCTTCCAACATTCAGTTATTTCCCACAAGTGGGTTTTTTTGCAGTCGGAAATAAACAGCACTCTAATTACACTGATGATAATGACGGGTAATCTACGAATACTTTTTTCCATGGCTGTTCAAAGTAACGGGTGAGTCGTGGTCGGATGATAAAGACACGGCCGGTCAAGATGACCATCTTCATCGTCCTAAGTTTACAGTTATTACAGTGCACATTATTATTCAAATTCAGACAAATCTGACTTTCTAAAACGATGTGGAGTCTATCGTCGTGGCTTGAAGATTGTGGAGGCTGTTCACCGTGATAAAACAAGTAAGCATGCAGGCTTAATAATCCAGCCTGCTCTTTCCCTTTCTTACGGTCGCTCTCTGAACCCTACACTTCCTCCATACATGTCTGTATTTTTTCTCTTTAGGTTATACTGCAATTTTCCCCATCAAACTCTAATCAACATTCTTCACCATACTTATAAATGATATGTCTCGTACTCTGGATTGATTCTGGCGTCACTTTGTGAACCGTTTCATACTTGGATCGAATACTTTGTTTTTCCTCATAAAAAGAACTTTATTTCGAGACCCGGGTTTCAACCATATGGTCATCATCAGGTGTATATATCAGCTATATCATCAGGTATAAGCTTTTTTCCGAGAACACTGGGAACAGGAAGGAGTGGGTGAAGATGGAAGGAGAGGTATATTGTGTATGTATATGTATAAGGTGTATTGTGTGTGCACAGTATAGGAATGACCAGTCTGTGGGCAAATCGCCGTCAAAAGGATCGTTAATGGAAAGTAAAAAGGGGAGGAAATAAAAGAATTCAGTGCGAGCGTTGGAGACGGAGGTTTCGGGTAGGTTTAACGTGACGTCCGGGTGTAGGCATAGGAGAGGGTAGGTGGAAGATAGAAGGGTCTAGGAGGGGGTAATGTGAGGAATACACCAGGCCATTGATTAAAAACCCTTTCACTGGTTCGTTAAAATTTCACGGAGAAGAAGTCGAGTTCTTATCTCTTCTGATTCTCTTTCACAATGAAAAACATTTTCAAAGTTCATCCCTCGCTTCTCTTCTATCCATAAAACAAAAATACTCTTCAGCCACTCCGTTTTTACGTTGCATACGTATATCTACATCTAAAAGTCTTGCAAGCCTCCTCAAAGCGTGCGTGCGGCAGGGAGGTTAAAAACGTTACGCCCAAGTTTTGTACGGAAATCATCCTAAGCTTTTAGAAATTCGACGGGAGAAGGTAAACTGATAGCAATGCCCAGGAGCCAATTACTGAGTTTCTTGGTTTCTAAATTCAATGCCTCCTATTCCTTGAAATGTTAAGTCATGCAAATGATACGTGCTCGGAGAAAATTTTACGGTTCATTCGCCGTAAGTCCCACAATCTGACTCATGCTCCCCGTGATCGCGTTTGGGATCATATATGACATGAGGTGCTTCCAAAGAGACGATAAATGAACTTTACTGTCGATTCACCTTTACGTTAACATTTGATCTTAACGCTTACAATTGATCAAAGGATATCCTTCCTTTCGGTAAATACTCATTAAAACTGTCTCGCCATTTAGGACGACCCAATTACCCCTGAGGTAACAAAGTTTTCTCGGTGAGTACTCAGCAGAAGTCACCCATTGTTGAGATACGATAAGATTGAAATTGAGCTCAAATCTAGAACTGCTTTTTCTTGTAAAGTTGCAGTCGGGCTGGATGATTTTACCTTTAATTTGGATATTCTAAGTTATTAAAGCGATTTCCATTAACTTAAAATCTGACTTAATTCCAAGAAATTGCAAAGGCAGCTTGAAGGCTGTAAAGGGCAAAATTGGGTGTTTCACCACGCTTTTTCATCACCATATTACCACATATATCACCTAATTATCATCACCCATGATGTTGCTACAATTTTTATTCTTTTAATGTTGCTTCAAGTTGGGTCAGCACAATCAGACTCTTCAGACCGGGAGGAAAGAAAAAAAAGTGGGAATGGAAGGGAAGAAGGAAGTTTAGGCTCTTAAGAGGCTCTAAAAATATTTTTCAATTAGTGAACCTAATTATTAGTTGACTAATAGTTGCAGTTGCTCCACATAAGTATTTTTTCAAGCTGATGTTTTAAGTCTGGTTTAGCCATCAGGTTCTTCATACCGGAGAGAAGGGTATAGAAGGATGAGAATGGAAGGGTGGAACGAAGTCTATGCTCTAAAAATATATCTAATGATTTACTATATTATATACATGGACGTTTATACACTGCAGTTATGATATTGAAATAACTCATTTTTTGTGCTATTTCAAGTCTGGTTTAGCTATTAGGCTCATCAGATAAGGAGGAAGGCATACAAGGATGGGAATGAAGGGTAGGAGGAAGTTTAGGCTCATAAGACCCCTATTATAAAAATATGTTTCGACTAGTGAAACTACATCTATAAATGTCCATTTTTATAATACTATGTTGGTATTGTTAGTTGTATATACTATTTGATATTATATTATTAAAAATTTCAATTAAAAAATTGCATTCTTACATTCTGACATTGAAGCCACGAGTAGATAACGTTAGCCCCGAGGGGTGGCGAGTTGACATTGGACCAGCTGTTCCGCTGGTCCGATGTCTCACGTCAGGCTACACCGACCCTCGGGGCTAGTATTATCTACTCGTGGATTCAATATCACAATCTAAGGATAAAGAAATTAATCAGTTGAGTTACTCAGATTCCGCCTTGAATGGCTGGTTTTAGTGTAAAATAAATTGCAGTAGACATACATTATTAATCAGTCAGTTCTTTCCGTATGTGGTATGATTCCCTTCTCGTTTTCATTTCCTCTTTTATTTCTCCTCCTATGTACCTTTTCCAGCCGAAATGAGTCATATTTATAAAAACCTTACTATAGCCATCTTCTGGGGATTCCTATTATCATTTTCTAAAAGTATATGTGTATATTACGGACCTTGAAGTATTTGAACACTACAATGGTAGTTCTTCTCCGTCCTCCATTACAATTAGAACGTAATCTGCGTGGCGGAAATTTTCTATTTTACGTTTTTAAATTTAAATCCTTTTTCCTCTGTTACTTACAGTTATAAATTGATATTGATGGAGAGAGGTTGTTTCCTACTCTATACCTTTAAATTAATTAAATTTCTCTTATTGTAGAAGAGCTTTAAATTCCTCACTTTGTGAATATTCGGAATGTCGATGATCATTAATAATTGAAAAATGTCGATTTCTAAACTATTTTAATTAAATCCAGCAATAGTTCCAATATTTTGACTATCTTTATATATATTGATATGCTGTTTTGATTTTATTATATTTATTATATGTTATATTATTATTTTATATAATCGTATATCCCGTTATACAGAACTATTTTAAATAACTACTAAACCCAAAACCTTTTTTAATCCTCAAAAAATGCAAAACACACAAAGCTATAGTCGTATAAACTTTCAATTATTTCTTCCATTCCATGACCATATCCCGATTCCCTACCCCTTTTGCAAAAACAACCTACCCTTCACCCATGTATTCATTTTTCCAATGTTCTTTTGAGCATTATCTTTACTGCTAAATTCATTTAGCCATTTAATTCTTTAAAATTATTGCACGAGTCATTTGGGTTTAATATCGATACATAGCCTCATGTCTTCTCAAAAAACGCCAGAAAAACTACGAAAATCTCCCAAACTATCCCATTAAATCTCTAAAACTCAATTTATTCCACATATTTTATTTGTTGAATAAGTTTAAATTCTTCCGTACCTTCCTTAAGGAATTTTCTGTTTCCAATGCGATACTTACCGCCGGTTCCAAACAAGAAAATTACGTAATTGGGAATGAAGCTCTAGACCACCAGGCTGCATATATTCCAGTTACTTATATGAAATTATACCTTATCCTTAGTTTTTACGCAGTCCATAAGCCGTCATAAAATTCCTTGATGAAAATAGGTATTGATTATTGACGGTATATCTAAATCTTGTTTAATTATGAAATATGTGGATTAAGCTGAGTTTTAGAGATTTTATTGATTTTCGTAATTTTTCTGACTTTATTTTAGAAGTCATGAGGCTAGGGATTGATATTATTCCCAAATGACTCTATTCTCCATCGGTTTATCTTATGGTAGCGAGTAAATTAAAAATTGTGAGCTTATTTAAGACGCTAGTTTATTGATATAAAGATAACCCTTAAGACGTAAATGCTACAATCAAGGTAGCGTGTCTTTCTTTTATCTTAATGTATAAGTAAAGAGTCTAGGATTCCGAGTAAGAGGGATTTTTCGTGAAACAATGTCAGTTATATATTGATTTTTTATGAAACGATGGTAGCTCATTTTAAAATTAAAAAAAAGTTTTCTTAAAATCCTTCTTTAGGCACAGGTTGGGTGCGTATTTACTTGGTTTATACTTGATGTGAATGGAAAATACTACACACATATTATTAATTAAAATATTAAATAAATACATTTGGTCGCCAAGTTCGATGTTCAATAAAATAAAATATGTTCAAGCACTGAAATGTGATAATCGAGGTAAGAATATCGAGACGAAATTTCTGCTCACCATCGCTTCAACAAAAACTGATTCCATCGATTGAATTCAAGTGACTTCATGGGAGTCGACCTCGATCCTCGGAGTAGTGAGATTAAAAAAAAGACCAAATACTCACCGTGGATCTTAATGTCGGAGTGAATACGAATCGCGGACCGTGCGATTTCCTTTTTAAATCCAGGGAAGAGCGGAAGAATCGCATCCTCGGTCGGGTTCGGAATAAATCCCCGGGACTCTAAGCCCGGCGACCCCCCCCGCACCCCCGCCACCTAGACGGCACGCACGAAGCC
>WURS02458780.1:0-13710 GCA_011762765.2 Rhinocypha anisoptera | reverse complement strand
TTGAAAAATAAAAAAAAATTTCAGAAAAAATGTCTTGTATCTTTGTTGGGTCGGAAACTTTTCAGACCACCCTCGTACATCACTCCACTTTTCATGTACATTGAATTCATTTTTGAATTTTCATTCAGGTTACTTCATTCTAGTGAGAGTCAGAATATTCAAGACCTCTTTTGAGTTCCCATACAGTTGAACATTCCACAGTAGCTGAAAAGAGCATAATCACTTCAGAAATAGAAAAAAAATCTTAATTTTATGTGAGATTACAGATGACATCTCCTCATTTCCTTAATAAATAAACTGCAGTAACAAGTATATCGATATATACAGAAAACCAGCTCGAGCCAGCAACTGCACAAGCAAATCGTAGTTCATCCATTGAGCACAGTAAGTGCAATTGACCAATCCACTAACAATCCACCAAACAATTCTAAGTTGCCATGAGTGAAAATCTCTTCAAAAACTAACGTATCACATTCACCGCAATATCAAATGGCTCTTTGCAAAATATTTTTAAAGGATAATGAGGGAAAGATTTCTAGGTATGCTTGCCCCTGAGGTTCACCATAGTGGAGCGAGTGGTATGGTAAATGGTGTGAACTTTTGGTAGAATTAGGTTGAAATATGTCTGTTGTACTGGAAGGTGAAAGAGTTGTCAAGAGTGAGGAAGTGTGATAAAAATATTAACTTCAGTCAGTGTGCCAACAAAAAAATACAATCTGTACGGCAAATCTGATGAAAAAAAGTGACTAATGTATTGTTATTCATACTGCTGCATAGGAAATTAAGCTATGGATCATTGATACATGTAAAATGTGACAAGAGCTGAAGGACTACCTTAGAAGTGACATCATCCAGATCATTACTTGTTAGGGGCAGTTCATACAAGTCATAATTGTCCTAAAGTATATGTTGCTTGATGTTACTTGACATAATATGTATTTCCTTGATTTTTCATTAATTATTATTTTGGTAAATTATAACTTTAATTTTCCAAATAATAGTTAATATGATACATTACACCCTTTGGTGTGAGATGGAAGAAGGTCCATGTTTATGAAGATACGGTAGAAGTCCTCTATAATGAGAGCTGATAAATAACGAAAAATCTCTCGTTATAATGCACACTCATTACAGCCGACTGTCATTTAAATTCACCTCTTTCGGCATTTATAACGGCACCAAAAGTGGGTGAAACTGATCTATGAAGTAGTTGTATCAACCCATCCGTAAATGCATTGAAAATAGATTGTTTCATTTAAAAAAAATGTAAAATATTGTCACCAATAGTCATGCACTCGTAACTAATGTACATCACGCATCAGTATTATATTTGGCTCTGTTTCGTGAACAATCATAAATAAGGTATGGCCTGCGGTTAACAATTACAATTCCATAAATAATAGGAGGGTCGAGAGATTGGCCATCCTGCTAAGGTCGACACAGACAAATGGGCTTTTCCTCTATTGTCTACAAGTCTAGCTCACAGTTCCATATGCTCTTTTATTCCGATCGGCTATAAGGACGAAATAGCATCAGGAAATGACAGACTGGCACACAAATTCCAAGATAAGTTGTTCGGTCATTCCCCAGGAAAGTCTGTGGCATAAAACCACTCATCTAAGTCTTATCTCGTAAAAATCTCCACAAAGTCTCTCTTTAAGTCTTCATTACAATGTAGATCCGCGAGGCATGACAATGTAATGAGGGTTTGAATCCTGTGTTTTATGCAACCCGAGTGACAACCACGGCAAAATCTACTCGCTATAGCGATAGTGCAGGTATGACCACTCGTAATAACCGGAGGAACTCCCTATGTTTTAACACGTGGACCAACCAAAGCAAAATGATCACTCGCTATAGCGATACTTTCGTTATAAGCCATACTCGCTATAGCGGACTTCTACTGTAGTTACCAAGTGTAAAGGTCAAACCAGTTCTCCTGTGTAGGCCATCAGGCTCAATATACACCAACAACATAACAGTTACTTAATCATAGCTAATTGGTTCAAGAATTTGTTTAATAAACATGCAGACCAGAGAGGTTATTTTACCCCATTATCAATGGCATTTGAAAGAGTATATGGTGATCCTTACTGCTCACGGAAGAGCATAAATTAAATATATAAGACTTCAGAAAATAGACCACTAAAAATTCTACCAACAAAACCAAAATGTACCAACAGGGTCCGCTTTTGAAAAAAAAATTAATTACAAAAGCTAGACTTAACAGTTACAAGTAAATACACAATACATCACTCCAATATTCCTGACAATTCTGTGTAAGTGAATCACCCATGATTAATAATAATGATCTGTTAACAAGACCACTAATTATGAAAGAGGAAATATATGTAGACAAGTACTCCTATATTAATGAAAATGCACTTCATGTCAGTCAGTGAATGTCATTCATCATTTATAGTTGCAGAGATTTAATAGCTTGAAGTGAATTAAATGATATTGAAATCACCCTTTTCTGAATCTACAGCCAAAAATACATTGGCTGTAATGTAGAAAATCTCAGATCACAATTTCAATAACAGCTACCTCTTGCAAAACAACAAATTCCAATCAAAGAAAGAAAAACATCCTTTTGTAATGTTTACAGCCCAATAATTAAAGATACTGCAGCATAGCAGAACATGCAAACCTTTTATTGCTTCTGGGCTAGTACATGGTTGGAACAGGACTGAGAGAAATGTATTCCTCAATGCATAGTTTGCCAACTCAAATGCACACATCTATCAATACATCACACTTTTGAGAATTTATTTTTACACTCACCTCTTCACACTGTCCATAGAGATCAAGGACGGCATACACAGGAGAAGGTGGAATTTCTATTGCTGCAACACCCTGGTCTATACCATCTACATACAGATGCAACTTCCCCTCTGAATCCACCATTAGGCCCAACTTATGACCAACCTCCAAACTATCCAAGTTAGGACCATACCGACCCTTTACCTGGAAATATAATAATTAGCCTCAGGATATTATTGCCAGCACTCTACCATTTACAGGAATGTTTTTGTTCAACTACAACTCACAGCCTTTCAAGAATCTAAGTTTTCTACTAAGTCATTCTACTAAGTGCTATTTGTGAGTATACCTGTTGTAGGATGGGCTGATACTAGTATGAAGCATCAGTTCATCTGAACAGCTACATGGCATGTATGACCTGTATACAGTGTTGTAAATTTTTTTTACTACCGCAAATAAAAACTTGAACAAGATGGTAGGTAACTATTACAGACCAAAATGAACTGCAATGTGTTAGTGGAGGTATGGTGCCAAAACTGTAAATAACCTATGATGTTAAATTGTTGTATGTGATGCAAAAAGAATGTGAGTACTGGTGATACACCATCACTTTAAATTCTTATGAAAACTGAGATGATATCATAATTGATTACAGCTGATAGGCACATAACCTTTGATAACGAAAATGTGAGTTGCCTACGTCTACAAACTACACAATTATCCACAATTCGAACAAAAACTACACAACTTGAATATGAAAAAAGTCTGTGAACATTATGATCCAGAAGACTCAATGCAGGCACATCCCTAGAGGAAAAAAGGATGATGGAAAACTGGAGCTGCACAATGAAGATCCAGATTTATTTGAGAATCTGGTGTCTGGTAATGATTTATGGTGTCACTAATCTACACAGGAGAAAAAAATGCAATCTATTCTACGGTAACCTCCAGCCCAAAACTATAATCTACTTCTCCATCTGCAGGCAAGTAGGTGATTACCACCTTATGGGACAGGCATACTGATAATCGACTGGCTTCCATAAGGAATAAACATCATCAGCAAAGTGTACTGTGAGGCATTGATAATATTTTAATGCTGATTCCAACAATGAAGAAAGGGGAAGTGGTCATAAGGACTCTAATAAACAATAGGCAGCCCAGCACTAACAACACTTTATGACTTTGAAGTAGGCATTGCCATTGGTGCCACACCCATCATGTTCACGTTGTTCTATTATTCCATTTGGCAAAATAAGGGCTTTCCGGAGGGACAAACATTCATCAATCAAGCGATGCAGGCATAGAAATGCCATTTTGAAATCACCAGCCAGTCAGCCTGGTGGGTAGCTAGCTCCACAGCTATCCCATAGGTTTGAGTCCTACCACGTGCATAGGTGTTTGTCCAATTGTGTTTTTGTAGAAACATATAGTGCAAATCAATTCCAAGTGCCACTCATAAATAGCTTTTAGCTCCAGATAGTTCTATGTACAGTGGGATAGAAAAGTATCCCAACAAAGTGAGCAGTGCCACTTTCATGTCCGCAGCAAAATTTAAATTTTATGTTTCTATATGACTTACTGGTCTAGACTGTGACAAGGGAAATAGGGAGGCGGTAGATTCATCAGTCATGCCTGAAGGGGAAGTTGGTCGATTTTACTTTGTGAGTGCTTTTTGCACCGGCCTTGGGAGCACCCAGCAAATGTTTTTAATGTCCTATTCACCCCTCAAGAGCATTCTACCCCTGTAAAAATCATCAAAATCTGGGTGAAGATTCATTTAAACATTTCCTAATGATTTTCAGACAAAAGAAATCATTTTAAAATCTTATAGCATATTTTGATAGCCTGTAATATACCTTTACTTGAACACAATTGTGAAAACATGCAAAAGGAATAAATATAAATAAATATTAAATACGAGGTTTAATCATGATATTTTTCTTGAAATACAATGAAAAACTACCTGCTATGAAAAACCTCTACAATAAATCTTAATAGCATGAACTGGCTATTCCAACGTGTTCCCAGCAAAATGGGATAAGTTCAAAAAATGAAATACATTCAGTGCTCCCATTTCACTCATCATTTAATTACAGAAAGTATTGCCTAGTGTGATATTTGGAAACAGGGTCTTTTAAAGCATGCATGTAGATCACCACCCCAGTTGAACATGGTGCAAATATTCTTTAGTAAAATCTTGGGAGTGTCATTTATTTGCACCCAAGGCCAGTGCAAAGAGTGTTCACAGAGTAATTGGCTTACTTTCCTCTCAGGCTTGGCAGATGAATCCACTACCTTCCTGTTCAAATTTCCCTTGTCACAGACTTGACCAGAGAATCATATATAAACAAAACATTACATTTTCCTGTAGGCCTGATAGAAACAGATAAAACAATTTTCCTGCGGGCCTGAAAGGGCAGTGGTCACTTTGTTGGGATACTTTACCATCCTATTGTACATAAATGGGCGAGGACAACAGGAGAGGAGGAAATGGGTGGGTGACCACACATTGTGATTCATACCATGTAAAATACCAATTATGTACTAATATTTCTCCTCCTCTGCCTTAGATTCTATTCACTTCAAACATTTCTGACATCTATATATCCCAGGTTTCATTGAACTATTAGAAAATAATATAAAAGAGTGGATACGAAGGTAAATACGAAATACACGAAAAAACTTCCTCTGGATTTTACATTACTTTAAAATTCAATAATTTACTTAGAAATCTTATTTTACTATTTTTTAAATATTAAATGATTTTTCTGATGTATCAACACTTTAATGGAAACTAATAAGATAGCCTTTTTGAATAATGAATTAGAATGGGACTATAATGAACAAAAAATTAATTTTTAATAAATATGAAATGACGAGAACACTATAACTTACCTTGGATCCATTTTGAAACACGCTGTCTTCACAGACAATCCATGAATTCCGTTTAAAACCAAGAGCATTCAGAGGAAACTTAATTCGGTCAGGTGAAAGGCATGTAATTCCACAGAGAAGTGAAGAAGTCCATCTGGAATTCAGTTTATCTATTCGTACCTAAAAATGAAAATTTCTCCTTCAGCATAGAAATAAAAATAACTGCTGTTCTCAAATCATAATACGAAGGTATGCCATTAGATCCTTGTTTTCACACATTTCTTATGTTAACCTTATAAAATCTCACATGGACATTTTGTATGGGTAAAAAATATATTTATGAAATAGGATTAACTACAGAAGTAGTAAACTAGCTTAACTAAGTTTTAAATCTACGGAATGTTTAGTTCTACCCATTAATTTTTTTCTACTGGTGGTACCACAAGTGATGACATTTTTAACTACAAAGTAGGACCGCTTGCTGACAGGTAAATTCTCATTCAAGTATTTTGTCATGCACTGAACTTTTATAATAATCATGTATATATTCAGACCTTAAATTGGAATAAAATATAGCATTGGTGAAGATGTCATCATTTTACACATGCAACATTGCTTTCTTAAGCATTTTAAAGTGACAGCTCTTCAACTGGCACTCTTTTCAAATTGCTTATATTGTAGTCTGTAGACAAAAGCATTTCTAATAATTTAATTATTTCATAGTTATAAAAATTTCAAAATAACCTATATTTGCTATTCTATAATCACATATTAACATTCACAGGAAATCCATATTTTTTTAAATGTGTCAATTGTTTTGGTAAACTATAATGAGATTAATTTGAGGTGGCTTTAATCACCAACCCTATAACTAGTAACTAAATCCAACGATGGCCATTAAAACAACTAAATCAGTTTAATTCCGTCTTAATTAAGCATATGTTAAACATTCGTAAAAATTTTGTGAGACACACTATAATCTCCGAAAATTTCTCGCATAAAACTATTTTCAGGTTTCGCCTGAGTCAATAGAACTGGGAAAAGTGCACAATTGCATAATGGGTGAAAAATTGTGGATTTTATGGCAAAAATGGCAAGAGGTGCCAAAACTTTATTCATAATATTTTTAAATTCGTAATAACACATACATACACATATACATAAGGAATAGAAAAAATGGCATCATACTATTGTGTTTGAATTTGTAAGGGGATTATGAAGTAAAAATAAAATTAAGGTGTGCAACTAACAACTATAAATTAATCCACTGACCATTTTCTCGATATTTTTTTAACAAAATGTTCTTCATTTTCCAAAAAATTCTCATCACTTCTTAGTGTATGTGAAAAATGACATTTGCAGACGTTCATTTGTATGTAATGAATATGGTGGGTTAACTATGTAGAGGTAATTCTCTTTTAAGGAGAGAGCACTGAGATTGATGGGTTATGCAATAATGGATTAAGGGGTAAAATGACAAAAATTAAAGCCCTAACAAATACACTATCAAAAATATACATGAAACACACCTGGAAAATGTGGCCCCTGGGTAAAGGACGGCCAGAAACTAAAACACCCTGATTGTAGGAAGCTATTCTTTTTGCTGACCGCTTCCCTTCACCTAACTGAATATTTCTTCCATGCTTTTCGTGGAATTCTGAGGGTGGTAAAATTGAAGGCTTTGATGATGCTGGGCCAGCACCGCTAATACCATTTGCACCAATGGGAGAGCAAGGATCTTCATGTATTCGCAATGAAGATGAAGTAGATGCAGTGGTTGCAGGAGAAAGGTCATCAATGCCTGTAAATGAAATACAAAAGTCACCATTTTGTCCAATGGCTGAGCAATTGTATGGCAAAAAATAGGGATTAGAACCTTGGCCATAATACTCAAACAATATATGTGCCTGACAAAAATTCATGGAGTATATGTCAAAGTGATTCTGTTGTAAAATAACTACATAGGTATATGGAAATCTCTCTAAAAATACAACTGAATGTTTCATACATTTGTTGACAAGAACCTGTATGTGGCAGTATGTAACATGAATGTAAAATATTTCAATCACTATTTCCTAGTTACATACTGCATCAATAAAAAGTTAAGAATAGATCAGTAGAAGTGAAATGAAATATCATTTGCACTTTATGATGACAGCATTAAATCAGCAACCCTTTCAATGGAAAATAAAATTTTCCAGTTAAAACAGAGTGAAAGTGTTTTGTGTAAGTTATGAAAGCAACTGTGATTTAAATTGTTTTATTTCTACATTTGGCAGTTAGTAAAGCAATTTATTAAAAACTATTTTGCAAGTGACACAAATATAAAAAATGAACATATGTTGTCATTACAAATGATCATGAAGACAGAGGTAATTTAATTTGAATGGGTGTGACTTTACTTTTTAAATACTTCCAATTTTATACTTAACGATGCTATTTTTATATTTAATAATAGTTCTAACAAATACAACTGATGCAACAATAAGCAGTATTTCCTCACTAACAATGGTATTTAAAAGACATCAAATTTGGAAAACCCTTTACGTACACACTTCTAGGAAAAAATTGTCTTAACTGCCATCTCCATGGCAAAAGATAAGACTAAAGATTTTGCTGAAATCATCATTGAAGCAGATCATTTGTATGCTCTAATAACTAACATTTTCATCAGATTAGACATCAAAGTTTATGTCCACTGGTTAATTGTTGGCTTTGGTCAGTATTTTTTTGAGGAAACTTTGTACAGTACTTATATATGAGTCATGTATTTGGAAAATATTTACTTATAATAATGCTTCGATCATTCAGGGCTCGATATAACAAACTTTTCAAGTTGAAAATTCACTGTAGCTTTCAAAGTAACCCATGTATTCAAATTATGCATAAAGATGTTCTGGTACCTCTTTCAAAATTGATAACTCATGGCTATCATACCAATATACCTTGCTTGTTTCTACTTTACCATGATGATTCTATATTCACTACTCCTATTTGTGTTGCCTAAGCGGAACCTAAGTTTTTAATAGTAGTATTTTTGTATTTAGGATGAGCCAATGACCATGGCCATTAGAGGAAAAATGATGGACATGGTTCATAGATATTTTGGATAAGGAGAAGGGTGAAAGAAAATTAGAGGAAAAGGAAGACAACTAAAAAGGTGGTAAACATGTTAGGGGAGAATAATAAATAACTATGAGAAATACAAGCAAAACAATAAATGGACAAGAGAAATATTGAAAGGAGGATGAAAGTTGAAGAGCATTTTAAAGGCTACTGAATGGACATGCCAGATTTAAGTAACAGTGATGTTTATGGACGCCTTCACAGCTAAGACAAAGCTGAGTAATTTTTGGGGTATTGCAACTTTCTTGAAAACAGAAGGTGGAGCATAGAATGGAACTGACTCCCATACTCAGGTGTATGAATTTTTACACACCAATGGGCTTAGCATTAGGTGAGCTCCGAATTCACCTATATGACTAACCTAAAAAGTTAATACTGTGGGCTGAATCATATACATTTGGTATCCTCACAACCACTTCTTCACTTCATTTAACAGAACTATACAAACTTGCAGCTTATGATACTCCAAAAATGTCATCAACACAAAGCTGAAATTTTTGCTTCTGAAATTATAAATTGACCTTAATTCTGCATTTCCATTGAAATAACTAAATTCTCTTTTTTTATTTTGCGATTATATCAATAGGTTTATTATATTTTAATTATTGTAAAACCTAGTTCAACTCTTATATTCACCATGTTCACACTCTCTGAATGAATGATGCAAGCTGTTGCCTAAATGACTAAATTAATATTTTTATTACCAAAATAGTTATGTATTCTTCTTTCATTTATGCCAAGAACAACTTTCACTTTATATGAAATAGGTAATTGTTACAGTTCTAATGGTGTAAGGGCATTAGATAAACTGAGGTAACTCACCAATCATAACTGAAAACTAGTACAATGATGAGTGGTCAATCTAACTAACTTGCATTTCCCATTACCATTCACATTATTACACAATGCATGACTACGTGAGTAAAAGTACTAACCAGGTTGTGGAGCAGGACCTGGTATTGTGGCTGGATCTGGTGGGACAGCCACAGCTTCTTCTTCTTCATCTTCATCATCATCTCTTCCTGAAGGTAAGGTTGATGGTGAAACAGAGGCGAATGGAAATGATGAATGAGAGACGGGGCCTCCTTGTTGATGTATGCCTTGAAGAGCACCTGGCACAGGATGCTGGCGGACTATTCCATTATGGACTCCCAATGGATGAGGCAGCATGTGATGAGGGTGATGTGTGTGATGGGGTCTTACTGAGCTAGTGATGCTCACAGATTCTGTACTTCCATAGAGGTCTATCACTGCATATATTGGCTGTTGATAATAAACCTCGTGAGTTTACACAGACTCTCATTAATACAATAAACTGTTTAATGTTCATTAATTTAACAAATTCAACATGTCAGGATAGCATGGGACTAAAAATGTTGTACAATGAATAGCGGAGAAAAAATTACAATTTTATACTTTGTGACATATTTTAGGGTTTTCTTTATTATGTATATGTCCATACACTATTTGAAAAATTATTTAGCCTGTTCCCACTAGGAAGTTACACTGCCCAATAACTTGAATTTCAGCATTAGATTGCATGACTCATGGGCACACATTACAATGTAATTTTTCTGCTAGCACAGTAGTCTGAATTAAAAAAAATCTCTATGTGGTACAACACAAGCAAAAAGAAAATATTTGCTCAGGGGAGCAAAGACAAACAATTTTGAAATAGACAGATAAGAGGCCTGTACTTCTGTTGACAATCTGCAATAACTACAGACATACATTAATTGACATCACCAGATATGGTCAGCCTCTGAGAAGACCAGATAAGCTACAATGTTGCCAAAAAAGGTTTCGACCCTTCTGATTAAATGTCATCACATTATTTGTCCTTGGTAGTTATTAAATTAAATTGTGGCATCACGTTAGTGAATGCATGGTACATGCACAAGAAATTTGGTAAGCTGAATAATATGAGCATTTTATAATTTTGCGAAGCCATTACTTGAGACTGCTCTATCAGAGATTGGTGTACTTCAGGTGCTGAAGAAAAGTAAGCTATCTATGGTGGTGTAACTAGAGAAGTGCAAAAAAGACGCAAAGAATTCTATGTATTGATAAGTGAAACAGATGGATGAGAGGCAACAATAAAACAAACGACAACGGTCATTACAATGTAGTGATTGTGAGAATCAAACATCTTTATGCTTGGAATGTTTTAAGAAAAGACTGATGTTATTTATATCTGAAATTGAATAAATTATAATAATTTTGTAATTTTTACTATACTACTATTATCAACCATATTAAAGACAGTAACATTTCCCAAAATTTAAGGAATTTCGCTTCTCTTTATATCACTACAGCTTGTTGATTAAATGAATTCAGTTTATTCTGAAAGAGAAATATAAAATTTTAAACTATTTATATGGTGACCAACGAATCAATATTGTTCTAAACTGCTCCTCTCTTGGTGGGCCATGCAGCTCAGTTGAACAATCAACCATGACCCACTGGCGAGTCAGTCTGGTTTGAATGTGTTTAGTAAATAATTAAAAAGTACAGTATCATTAATTAAAATTATTAATGATGCTACACATCTTTAAGATAGAGCCTATGGAACAAAACAACTGGTAGTGGGAAAAAATAATTAAGAAAGTAGATTAATATATGCATTCATGAATGAAAATATATGCTGTGGATGCAGCATTATGACTTACAAAAAAATGAACTGTAGAAAATTATGCCTCAAGTGAATAACCCACATTAGAACAACTGATATGTAGAGTCAGAATGTAGGATTATATCATTCTGATAACTTATTTCCCATACTGAAATAAGTGATAGATTTTCATCCCACTAATAAAACCAGAAATTAAAGCTGTTAAAGTGACTGTATTCATGTCACAAATGATTATTTGAAAAATCTTCTGTGACATGAAAAAAATTGATTACCCTTTTTGATTCCCTGCATTTTAATACTAACAATGCCTAAACATAAATTAATACGTTTTCAAATCCCTAAAATAAACTTAGAAATTCATAATTCTTTATCTGTCTGTAAGTATCAATTAAGAGAGATGCCAAGAAACCCTCACATTATGGCTAGGGGGGATTAGGCAAGGCAGAAAAACAGTGAGTGTGGGAAAGTTTAAATGTGAAACAAGTAAAACAAACAGTGATGTTTGCTAATATATATTGCTTTACTTTAATGCTGAAGAAAGGGGAGAAGGACCTTCAAAAAAACCATGATCCAGATTTATTGTTTATTCTAGTCTTTCAATGAGCATAATAAAACATCTCTTTCATTTCCCAAGTTTTAATTAGGTTTTATAAACCAAGCGAATTCAAAATAATTAAATCAGGGCACAGAAAAAGATTCACTGTAATGATAAAGAAATAAACATAATAATAAATGATGAGACTGTATGCTTTTCAAACTGAACAGTAACTGCTGAAAATGTACTCACTCTGATAAGATTCTAATCGGAAAACATACTAGCTTTAAGGAACTTCTACTGAACATTGTCAATCCAGCAATACCAAAATTAAAATGAATTAGTTCACTGAAATGTGGTATTTTGGATGTACTTTGGTACAGAAACTATTCCTGACCTATCCTATACATGCACAATATGTTTTTGGATCAATAAATTATGATAAATGAATGGGTAAATACCTTATTGATATTTGTGGCAGCTACACCGAGGTCTTCACTATTCAGAAAGAATCTCAATGACTTGTCAGCACAGCATTTTAAACCAACCCTATCACCAGGAGCAACCCAATCAAGGTCTGGACAGAAATTGTAGTGTAAAGTTGAGCCATTATGCTTGACTTCTGAACCTGATAAAAATACATATATATATATAAATAAACTAAGATCACATGTACAGGATATTTTATAATGACAATTATTAATTTTGCAACCTTCACTAATTTTAAATTATGATTTAACCAAAAAAAGTTTTTTTCCCTGACTTGTCCACAGTTCCAGCTTATTTTAAAAAACCAAATGTGTTGCAAGTCACATCCATTTTGGCTTTATAATAATGTTGCACTTTCAGCTTATCATTTTAGTGTAGAATTTCTAGTTATTTCTTAAAAAATTATATAAGATACATTTTTGAAAGAAGTATAGTGCATTTTGAGGCATGCATAGCTTAAGTATGACACAAGAGCCCATCTGTATGAATGAGTATATGGAATACATTTCCTACTTCAGCAATGTGTTCCTTGAAACACACTGTACTTCTTTCAATTAATATGTCTGTTAAAAAAGTTCCTTTCCAATTTTTCCTTGTGTCCATACTTCTTAAATAGTTGTATGAGTCTCAAAGTCTAACTATTGGTGGCCACAGCCACCGTGGCAATGTGTTACATAAACCCCCGCTGATTCTTATGTGACCAAAGAGTTCTTAGTGGTGCAATGCTCTGCATGTTTGACCGGAAGTCTGAGTTCCAGGTCCAAGTCATGGCTGAGGACAAATTTCTTGCCTTATGAATCAATGATTCCATCTTCCTTACACCATTTTGGGTTTGTCCTTTTATAATTTACTATCCCTTTCCTTATTTCATACTATTTGTTAAATACTTTTTATTGATATCTTACCTTGAATATACCATGTTTCAGCACTTAAGCCACTAATACTTGCTGGTAAATTGTTCGGAACGACTGGTTCAGAAGAATTGGAATAAGCGACAAAAGTTACAACTCCAATTTGCAATGATCCAGACCACTGACTGGCAACCTCTTTGATTTGAATCTAGAAAAAATTTGATAATTCTCTCTTAAAAATGTATAAATTACTTCATTTCAGAGTTAAACTAGAGAGTAGTTCTAACCACAGAGTAAGAAGAAATGTTTCAGGCGTTACTTTATGGAACTGCTTCATGACTTCAAGAAAACAAGACTTTGTAGTTCCACATAAAAATGAGGTGGTGATTGGCTAGTGGGAGGCGGGCTGGCCAATGAGGTAAATGTCTTTACCCCTTCCT
>WURS02458770.1:0-13711 GCA_011762765.2 Rhinocypha anisoptera | reverse complement strand
TCACAATGTGAATAATATTGGTTCGAACACTAGTGGAACGTACAGAGACACAGGACATAAAAAGAAAAAAACTCACACTGGTGAAGAATTTTCGGTGACACCACCACCTTCGTCCGTTCAGGAGAGAATGTTCAGGAATTTTCACAGAACAGTTCAGTTCAGGTTCAGGAATTATATATATATATATCCAATACGATGAGGAGTCCACACTTATGGATATAACTACACTTGCAGAAGCTCACGAGAAACATAGAACACAAATAAAAGAGCACTTGCACTTTCTTCTTCCTCGAGCCTTAAGAAAAAGTTGTGACTCGACCACCGATAATTCGAATCCTTGTGTGTTGTTTTATTTGTGTTCTATGTTTATATATATATATATATATATACAATTTTCCTGTACATTTGAAAGCTACGAAAAATGTTATTTCTTTTTAGGTAAATCCGTTATAACTTTTATACATCTTAGTACAATTTAAGCGCCATTTTCTAGCATTACTCTTAAATTCGATATCATTTCCGCTCATCCTGGAGATCAAAATAAAGATGCTAAGAGAAAAGTTATTGAACTTAGGTGTGAGACTTAAGACTGTCGCCTATCTCTTCACCTAAGGTCGTCAACCGCTGTTCCTTTGGTTAACCGCGGCGTCGGGCTGCCGTAATATGATAAGGCGCTCTCTTGGTGTACGTATTCTTTATGCGGTTGATAAGAAGAGCGATGGATATTCATCTCGCTGCAATCGATCCATCCGGGTGATGTTTTGTGAAGCTCCTCATCTCTTCCGCTTCACCTCTCCCTCCATTCTCCGAGTACTGGACAATTTTTTTATTTGAAAATACCCTCCCTCGTCACATATCCCGACTGTAAATCCCACCAGTAAGGCCGACCAGTATCATTGCTGTCGAGGAAGGGAAAATGGAGTGAATGGGGTAAAGCGATGGCAAACATATGACACTCGTGTGCCAGAGGTGACACGCAAACTCATTTTGGGTAGAGATAAAAAATTATTTTCTCCTAAATGTAAATTGTTTTTCTGTTTTTTGTCTTTTTATACATATTTTTTGGTTGATTTTTCTTTGTTAAATGGAATTTAAATATACAAAATAAATATAAAAATATACATCTTTTACTATGGTTCCAAATATAAAAAAATGAAAAATAATTTTTCATGTGACACGGCACCAGAGGGTTGGTGGTTAGGGTCTTTCAACAATTTGACACGACGAGCTCAAAAGGTTTGCTCAAAAAACCGTCCAAAACGGCCATTATTTAAAAGTAAATTATTTATCACAAAAACAATATTTCTAATACGATACGGTTTCAGGCGTAACCTTGTGGAAGCCCAACATACTAGGATTAATTGAAGTAGTGAAAACTGCAAAGTTACTTCAATTACTCCTAATATTTCAAATGTTTTAATCATTTTTAAAGGAACCTTTTTAAATTTCTAATCGATTGAGATTTCGTAAAATTCAATCGGTTAATTTTTTTCTAAGATATGTTTATTTGTTTATCCCAACACGATAAATGTTGAAAGCCATAAATTTTTTGTTTATTAGCCTTTCGGGTCAATTCAAAATGGATTATCTTCTTAAAGAGTAATATTTTGAATTGTTTAATAAAAATCAATGAAAATAATAAATATCAACTTCTTATTTATTGCTTGAATAATGGTGTTACTTTTTCGTTATAAATAATAGGAGCCACAACGTCGTTCGTACCTTGTCCGAGTTTCTAACTTAGTTATATAAACTTATTTCCAAAATATGACGTGCGATTCTCACGATTGACCCTTGAAGGATTTCCCGTTGCCCTTCGGGTGAACCAGTCACAGCATAAGGGTAATTGCATTTGAGTGTAAGGGTAATTGAAATTCAGTGCCGATGTGCTTTGGTATCGGGCTAGTTTCATACAAAGCACTTACAGGTGAACGTATCATTCCTTGGAATTGCTAAATTTGTTCTTTCAAATGAAAAATTTCCCTTGAAATATTTTTCCACATGCCTGTGAAATTTTCCCTACGCTGGCGTTGGTTCTAAGGAAATTGCTAACCCAAATCCTTGATTTTTAAAGGAAAAATATTCCAGGAAAAAAACCAAAGGAAATAAGAGCGTTTGCTCAGGAATGAAATTATTTCTTAGCGAATTTCAATTATACCCTTGCTTTCCCCATGTTCTAGGATATTTTCTTAGGGAAATTTCCATCGGGGAAGTTTAAACTGGTGGTTGTACTTGGTCGTAGACCAAAGGATGGACCATACTTCAGTTGCTCAAAACTCCAAATGAAAGTCGTTTTTATCAACGAACACCAGTGTATTCTCACAATCGAGGGAATAATTAAAAATCAATACTTCATCGGCAATTTCGTCCTACTTGATTAAACGTAATTAAAAACATTAAACTTGACCTTGAAAACGACATACTCGTAGTTACATATTCCTTTTCGTCTAACGCAAGTTGCATACTCAACAAAAAGGAAATTAAGCATTTGTCAAATCTTCTTAATTTCTTCTCTTGCCTTTTCCATTCGCGAATATGCATTAATTTTCGAAAAAGTATATTGACTATTGTATTTAAATTGATTCTTGTAAAATTCTCTATTGGCAACCCATGCCCGTAGGTCGTTACAGTCACTGGGCAGTTAATATACATATTTATCATGAAAGCGTACGCGATAGTCATTGTGCTAAAGGATGTATTAGCATGTATATTAGCAATGGTGGTAGTACGCTGTAGCTGTTACGTAACGGTAGAATTTGCGCATGTTTGAAGTTGTTCATGGAATCAATCAGTGCACGCCGATGAAAGTTTGCGCTTGAAACGAGGACTCTTACGGGGTGAAACGTCTTGAAAACATGCGCATTACTCGTTTTCTGCCTTGAACGCCGTGTTCGCTGATACCCGAGTCGACTCGGAAGGCCAAACGGATGCTCCGATGCAAAATGAGACCTTGGAGTGGACATTTTCCACCTAAGAGGAACAAACTATTTTTACCTTCGCGTCTTCTCTCTCCACGCCTCCGTACTAATCGTTCGAACGAACGCTAAATAGTAAAAAAAAACCCAAACTGGAAATGTATGCTTTCAACTTTCTCTGCCTTTTTGGGAAATGTTGAATTTTTCTCGTTGTCTGTGAAGGCTAAGGACTAAATGACGTGGTTAATTTCACATGCTTTATTAGTATAAGGAAGAATTTCACGATGTTTGAAACAAAACACTTTCGAATGCTTTTTCTAAATTTACAACCAAGTAAAAAAAATACCAACATTTAAGATATAAATATTAATTGGAATCTAGTGCAAAAATAATAATAAATATTCTCGAAAAAGCCCAGAACAACATCTATATAAACAAGAATAAAAACAACCTCATAAGGTTGTATCTTGAAATTCATTTAGACGAAAATTTATGCTACAAAATGTGGATTCAAGAGTTTACATAGAGCAGACCTGTGTTTCATGGGCAACTAACTGAGACAATAATAATTACAATGTTATCCTTCTCGTTTAATGACACCTTGGACACAATGGAATAAGTACTGAATGAGCAGAGCATGAGAATGCGTAGGAAGTGGACTAAAACACTAGTGTGCGGAGGAGAGAAGCTGATTGCAAGACGTCGAGCAATCACGTTCAGCTCGTGTACCTCCTGCCACCTCTAAATTCTATCTAAAACACGTATCTCCCCCACCATTACAGTATTCTGTGCTTAGATGCCTCCCCTAAAAGTTCCCCTTTTTATTGTAAATATATACCCTAATAGTTTTCTTTTGATGGCTCTTTGGGCGATTTTTTCCTTCTCTATTACCAGAAATGAGCGGATCGCAACAATTAAAAAAAAAATAGATGGAGAGAGTTGGAATAGTATCGGATGTAAAGTCTGTATTTCAATCTCATTCCAATTTTCTCTCGTTGCCCGACTGCGCTTGGCGTCTTTGAGGGTTCCACGCAGCCGTTCCTTTGTTGAAACTGCTGATAGGTGATAAACTACAATGGTGAGGGTTCCTAAATTATATGTTTATCCCTCATATTATGCCAAATAGTTAATTAGTTAAGTTGGTCCTTTTCCTTTTGATGTATGTATACACTATGCATAGGTTTTCATCTGTTCTTGTCGGCGCCGCTTCTTCGGGCGGGTGGCCTCTTCTCTCTACTTCCTCGGGCGGAGCTGTTCTTTCTGCTCTTTCATCAACTCAATTATTAAGGAGGAACAAACGGTAGGGACGACGCTCAGCCACCTTTATTTCATCCTAAGTATGCATTTCGAAGATTGTTTTTAACTACCTAGCCCCGCCTTAGCACAAATCGCCGTTCAACACTGCGTAATCCCTACCACCCCTCATTGTATACAAAAAGCCCTATTCTCTTTCCGCTTCTAACTTGCCTGATTGAAATTCTACCCTCAGTCACATCCATCAACGACCCCTCGCCTTTGGGTACCCTTTCCATCCACCTTTCCTTCGTTCTCTGGGTTTCACGCAACAATCGCGTCTCCTCCCCTTGCATACTAAATGCTATTTTTAGCACTTCTTCATTAGTTTTCCTCTCCGTCCACCTCAATTTCTCCAATCCTATCACCAATCATCGTCCTTCCTCATGGACCAGGTTTCTGATCCAAATAAGCTACGCATCTTATGAGGATTACTCACTTATCTTTTCTTCACGTCGTTCCTTAAGGGCATCAACTCCTTCATTTTTCTCAAATTCCTCCTTTGCCAATGCAATTCATTCGTCTAAAATATCCTGGCCACTACGTTCGTTTTCCTCGCTTAAGTCGCTTCTCGAATACGTAAACGTTTCTCACTCTTACCCCCCTAGTCTTATATTTCTTCTGGAGAATCTCTTTACTTTCGTTTTCTTACTGTTAATTTTCATCGCAAACCTCTCTCACATTGGTCCTTGCAAAGCTCCCGACAAGGTCTGCAATATTTTCGCTGAATAGCTTACTAGAGCTGCTTGGACGTCCGCGAGACTGACTTGATGAGTTTCTTGTTAAACTTGTTAAATAAATGGTGATTTTATATCATTTTTGGTTAAATTTTGTATGTATTACCATTGGCTCATCATTTTTATTTTGTCCGTGGTTTTCATGTCCATCCAAATCAACCACAGAGGAAGGTAAATATACTTACTCACTGAACTCGGTAAAACTACCTCCATGACTATCGAAGGTTGTCACTAAGTATTTTGTAACTGAGAAAAGATGATCTTCGGGATTTTCGTGACATCGGCACTTTCCAACTCTATCCCCAACCCTGAAATTTAGGAAAAATATATAATGTCACGTGTTAAGACATTGTTAAATTGTAAAATGTTAAGCTCTTTTATGAATGAATTCATAATTTTTTATATATAGCTGACACTGGAAGTCACAGGATACTGGAATGCCTTTGGGAAATCCGAGTGTCAGTCTTCGAGACATGGTGCTGGAGGAGAATGCTGAAAGTCAAATGGACGGATAGAATTAGGAACGAGGAAGTGTACAGAAGAGCGAAGGAAACTAAGGCATTGTGGGGTACAATAAGAAAAAGAAGAATGAGGTGGATAGGACACATTCTAAGGCATAATGGGTTCGTGAAGAATATAATAGAAGGAAAAATAGAGGGGAGGGCCCGTCGAGGAAGGCCGAGGAACAGATATATAGGGCAAATCATTAGAGACGTTAGAAGAAAGACCTACCAAGGAGTAAGAAAGCAGCTCTAGCAACTAGCTCTAGAAACTAGCTCTAGAAACTAGCTCTAGAAACTAGCTCTAGATAGGAAAGGATGGAGGGCTGCAGTCAACCAATCTTCGGATTGAAGTACTGATGATGAAGTAAATGATAGAGAGATAATGTCAAAAGATGAATGCAAAATTGATAGTATAGGTCAAAATAAAGTGCAATAGGGTCGAGTCGTCGGTTCAATTCTCTGCGACCTCAATTTTTTTCTGTTTCGAAAAAATTATTTTTCCTAAATCCACCTCCTGCAACTCCAATGGTGAAATGCAGCAGTTTCACCAGAGGGCACCACTGATGGCGCAGGTCAGGGGGATATCTCCGGCATCGACTGCCTTGTACGAGACTCAGTTCACGGAATCAGTCGAATCAGCAAAACGATGCGGAAGGCTACGCGAAAGAGCCACATTAATGTATCCCTTGAAAATGCAGCCCTGCATTCACATATGTGACACGATGGCATTCCTCCCGTTAGGAATCTACGGGTGGGGACCACTGCGAGGGATACAGCGGTCAAAATGGACGAGTGCACGATGGGTAGATGGAATCCGAGGTCCCTTTGAGTGGGCGGCAAGCTTGAGAAGTAGGGAAGACCCCGCGGGGAAGGCCAAGGGACAAATATGTATAATATATATAGGACAAATTATTCGAGGCGTTATAAAGAAAAACTACCAAGGGAATGAGCGCAGACTCAGTTAACCAATCTTCGGATTGAAATACTAATGAAGTAAAGGAAATGAAACTAAGGAAAGGGGGGTGGAAATAATAATCTACAGAAAAAAATTGGAAAGTGCTTTTGTAAAGGTGAATCCGCAAGGTACTGATTGAAACAAGATGTTGATTACGGACTGTACTTACGTGGATTATTCAAATGCGGATGCCTGCGACGGATGCTGAAGACGAAGAGGTGGATTAAATCCAATTAACTGACTGAGAAGGTTTATGAGGAAAATGGTAAGTCCATTGAGAACAGTGGTGATGGATGATTGGAACAGTGTTATGGGAAGATTAAATCATAGCAATGTGACGGAGGAGTACAGATTAGGCATAAGAATGAATGAGGAGAGAGAGAGATAGAATTTTTCAGGAGCGTAAACTATGCATAGCAGATGTATAATTTAATATCCGTGAAAGAAGACCTTATACTCGGAAGGCGCCTGGAGACGGCGAGTCATCAAAATGACTAATTAATCAAACAAAAGGACTCTCTCGAAATGGAGATAGGTTGGGAGATCCAGTTGATAACTGTCTTTGGACAGTTTCACTACTGAAGAAGAAGTAAACTAGAAACTATTTAGCACCGACCGGGTTAGCGAACTCGCCGGCTAACCCAAATGTCGCGAGTTCGAGTCCCGTCTAGGGCGTGGCTGTTGTGTTGTGACAACAGGGTGTCTTATTCGATTTGAAGAGGTGTTAAATGACCGTCTACCTACCCTACTAAAATTACGACTATTGGGGATGTGTTAATTGGGCGTTTCGACCTCTTCTGATTGTTTCGCCTCTTCTCTATCGTAAGAAAGAGTATAAGATGAGGAGTATAAGTGAATAAGTGCTATAAGGTAATACTAGGAGCGAGAAAAACGGGGAGAAAAATACAGCGATGGAATTCAGTCTAGACCGCAGCATCAACATTTAATGTTGATTGTTGGCTTGTAGTCTACCTGGGCCAATTACTTTATTTACCGACCAGATGCACAATAACTTTAGGATCGAGAGGGAAAATCTTCAAAAGTACTTCACCATTTAAAAGTAAGTAGGTATCCGATGTACACACCATTGCTAAGGACTATGGATTACTACTATTTATCAACGCTGACTTCTAAGAATATTTCAACGAAGTCACTCGTCTCCAATGTGACTATGTTATTCCGGAATGCAGATAAGTCGGTAATCATTAAAAGTTTTAATGTAGTTAACTTAAATTTAGGTCATTTTACTGTACATAAAAAATTATAGTTGGCATGACAAATAAGAAATACAGTTGACATTTTCATCGGAGAAAATAAAGTGCATATGATCCTTTCCTCTACATTTCATTTTTTACATGTTCGCGAATGCTCAAGTTCTGTTCAGCGATATCGTCACCTTCACCGTGATTGCTTCTAAGAGCTCGCCATTGCAAATTATTGATATGCTGAATTCACTCTACACATATTTCGACGCCCTAACCGAAAAAAACGATGTCTACAAGGTGAGTTCTTTGAGTCATTGAATCAAACTGCTTTTTTCGGCTTATTGCAGTTGCTACTTAATAGCAAACTACCAGGTAATTAAAATCATGCATAAACCCCGCAGAAGTTCATTTTCTCGCGATGTTTTGAGCTATTGTGCTCCGATTTTCATAATATATCGGGCAATCTTAGGAACTCCTCGGGGAAAATTTTTCTCATGGTTCTACAGAAAGACTCCTCAGGACTCTTCTCCAATTTTCATCTCTGAATGAAATTCCCGACAATTCATTTCAGTTGGGGAATGGCAACATGGGGCGATTATCTGCTTTCTAATTTAAAAGACCTGTTAAGAAAGAAATTAGCAAACATCCGGTCTTATTCACTTGGTCGGTCACTTTGACCACGAAACTTATGTAGTTTATTTTACCCGTTTCGGAGTTTTCACGATTAAAAAACTTGCATTCAAATTCTCTCAATATTTGATAAACACTGGAGTGATTTTTTTTTAAGGTGGAGACTATCGGAGATGCGTACATGGTGGTGGGAGGGGTTCCCAGTCCATCGCCAACTCACGCTGTCCAAGTAGCAAAGCAAGCAGTGGGAATGGTCACAGTGTCCGGACGAGTATTGAGTCCAGTCAGTGGATTGCCGCTCGAGGTAATGAAAAGCAATCGAGGTACACCATCGGGACCATTCAAAAATTATAAATACCACTAAAAAGTAGGGTCTACCTACATACCTGGACCGTCTGGATGAGTTATGTGAGCAGTGTTCCGTTTCTTATCGTAGGTATCAAAAACCGAGTATACTTTGTTTGATTTGCAGATTAGAGTGGGCATGCACAGTGGTCCAGTAGTTGCCGGTTGCGTGGGTTTGAAGATGCCCCGCTACTGCCTCTTTGGCGACACTGTCAATACTGCATCGAGAATGGAATCGCACGGTATACCCGGGAAAATACATCTCAGTGGAGCAACCAAAAGGTACGTGGTACATCACGGGGGTCCTCCTCCTCATCCTATTCCGTGTGCTCCCTTCGGCACTCAAGGCATTCATGTTCCAAACCGACAGCAAACACTTTCGGAAGAAAATTAAAATATAAAATCATGGTCCTCTCGTCTGTCGAAAAAAGAGTAAGGAAAATGTTCAACTTTTAGAATCCAAAGTCATTTTGATACTGAAAAATGCATTTCGAAGTTTAACGTTGGAGCTATCATAAGGATATATTATTTTATCAAAAAAACCTCATCAAATAATGAGGTCCTGTTCCACTAACTGTGGGTCTAGGCATCAACCATGATTCTCCATCTTTTCTTGCTCTTCCATACTCTCTCCCCCAGCACCCCAAGGCATACTCTATTCTGCGAGTTTTCTCTTATGTCATCTATGCATCATGTAGCTATGTGGCCTTCCTCTAAACCCCTGCCCACTTTCTTCCCATATCCTGGGGATTTTACCAACTTTCATTCTTTCCCGATTTCCCAGCTATCTTAATCCGTCTCCTTCTATATTATCCCTTAAGCCATGCACTCCAATCTCATTTCTGATGACTGAGTCTTTGCCCATTCTGGTTTTTCCAATATACTTCTCAAGAACTTCGTTTCTGATAAATTTTTACTTTTCTTGGCTCTTTTCTATGTCAGAATCTTACACTTTGGAACAGCTTTCCTCCTTTGTCTATCTATTCGTGATTTGAATGATGCTCTATACTACTATAATGTTATTTCATCTCCTAAACAGGCAAAGTGATCTGCAACCTTCAGCGACCCACCATTTACCTGGATGTTTTTTACAGGTTTCTTATCTCGTTTAAATGTAACCTTACTCCTTTCTTCACAAATTTCCAATCCTGCTAGCTTCATTGTTGGTCCCACTCATTAAGTTCCTTCTGAACAATGACTATTTTTTCTCCCACAATTATCATATCACCTGCATACTTTACTACAAGGCAATGTTGAATAATGTGTGACAAGATGCTTCCCTATTTTATTCCTCTCTTTATTTCAAACTATCCTATTACTTTGGCTGAATTCCTCTGTTTTGGTTTACTCCAATTAGTCCTTGTTTCCATTCTATTATGTAAGGGTCAAATTCCAACTCCTTTAAGCTTTTCCAATATCATTGAATGCCATACATATTTTCACCAAAGTTCCATTTTTTCTCCAGTTAATTACCTTGCTAAGAAGATCAGATTAATCCTGCTTTTTCTTGGTTGAAAACCATGTTGTTCATCATATAGTATTTCCTCAGCAAAATCCTTGTTCAATAATTCTTTCAAAAAAAAATAGCACGACTCACAAGTGTAATACATCTGTGATTATCATGCATTGGTCTATTTCCTTTCTGGAAGAATGGTGGAATATTTTCCTTTCCCCAATCTTTTGGCTTTCTCCAATCTATGAATTATTCCTAATTATGTATAATATTACCTATTAGTTACCTCTCACATTGAATAAATCTTTTCAACAGAAGATCTAGTTGTCCACATCAAAAGAAATTTAACATGTTTTATATAACAAATTGGGAATTCAAAGTTTGCTTTTTATTAACCTATTTAATCCTTAATTTATTAACAATCCTAACCCATTTAGAGCCTTGAAATTTAAAATTTTAAATAAAAACACATTACCCTTTGTATAAGTAGCTGAAATTGAATCCATTATGCAATTGAACTTAGTGATTATGATTTTTAAAGAACAAGATATACAGTGAAAATAAAATGTATACTGACTTGAAAAGCCACAGGCTTTATAACTTGAGTCACAGCTTCAACTCAGATCCATTATTTGATTGTTTTGGTATTAACTGCTGTGACTTGGAATTACATTTACATCCATGTCTTCTTCAAAACAAACATATAACAAAACAAACTTCTGCAAAACTTCATAAAGGTTTCAACCTATAATTAAAAAATATTTATTTTAATAATTTCAGCTTATAAAATAACGATGGAACAGCTCACACAGCTCATTATGCTGATGAGCATGTTCCACTTTGCTTAAATAGAATATCCCTTTTACTTTCATTTCCAAATGAAGAATATTATATCCTTTTCTCATTATTTAGGGGTTCATATTAAAACCTCAGAATTTTTAGGTCACCCAAAGTTTGAAATATACATCAAACTTGACTAGTTAAAGTTGAGATGTAAACAGTGAAGGATGAAATATTGGCTTCAAAACAAGAATCAATGTCCTAAGGTCATTACCATATTAGAATTTATTGTAAATAATTCAAAAGCATATTGTGAAACTAAATTTTCCAATTTTAATCACAGATCATTCACTCCAGTATGGCATGATACTTCAATAATGACTTAAACTGACTACCAGGAGCAGTTCACATTTAAAATTAGGCAAATGGCCTCGTTCAGCTACTCTTTACAATTTGCAACCTGAGAGACTCCATATAGCACCACTGTACATATCTATAGTGACACATTACTCCCCTCTGATGGGAAATTACAATATCAGGTTTATGAAAATTCATTCTTTTCTTATCATGACCCTCCCCATTGACTGGTAGAAGGGCTTGAGCATTTCAATGACCCCTAGAGCTGCACTGACATGATCAATGCTTGCTTCTGGTATGGTCACCCAGGCCAGATAGATTGAAGGGCCATATGAATGGTAGTCCAAAAATCATGTTTCTCAGTGAGGTGGCTCAAAATCTGATCTGATCCCCAGAGCGACATCCATCTATTGATGATGGAGTCAAGTTGAAAATGATATTGGGAAAGTTAACTGAAAACTACTTCAATTAATTTTTACCAAGAAAGATAAAGAGCCCAATTTCAAAATTGAAACCTCGTAACTATGAGGTTAAGTCTACTGAAGCAAGTTTTCCGGAGCAGGAGAGAAAAAGCTTTTGATGCTGGCGATAAAAAGTTCTTAGGAAGAATGACATAATGAGAGGTCATCATTATATACAAAATAAGGTTTGGAAACTTTTTCACCACATCAAAATTTTATATAGCCTTAGTACACAAAAGTGCATGACAAATCACATACAGATAGCTACATAATACTGGTTTGTTTTTCATAATAAATATATTTTGTACAATCATAAGCTCAAAAAACTATTTCTCAATTCTCACCTTTACTTTCAAAACAGCTTAGATCAAGCAATTACATAACCCAAGCAGTGAAAAGCAGCGCCGAATGCTACTTTTCTCTATTATTGTCACATCTTTACCCATTCTTTTCCATAGCTGCAATACAATTCAAATATATCATACACATGTAACATACTGTAAAAATAATTGAACAGATGAATGTTAACATAGAGCATAAATCACCTATAACATCAAATAACATTTCAACAACTAATGACTCAACTATATTAGTTACACTGACAAAAATGGGTTACAACAAGGGTGAGTGATAAGAGGCACACAAATATTATCAATTTGTTACATAGTTTTAAATTAATTTTTGGGATTAATTAAAGTGCTTATCTTCAAGGTAAAATACTTTTGCTCATTTTTATGCATTGGAACTAGGATAGAGCCCTCCACCCAAACAGAAAAAAAATTTCAGATCAATAAAAATGATGAATAGTAAAAAAATATGACTCGTCATATTGTCAACCAAAATGTAGGATCCCTCACCAGCATACCAAAATCATCTTTTCTGTGAAGTCTAATGATTTAGATTAATAAAGATTAAGTACAAGTAACTGTCATTAATTTATAATCTTTTCAAAACTACACTTACAAAGTATTCTATATTATGCAAATCAGAAAATCAACCATTAGGCATTAGCATGCAAAAATAATGTTGAGGGCAATAACGAAACTATAAAAATAATTTTGTGAATGTTTGTGATTCACACCGGTATCCTTGGTCGACAGATGTATGTATTCACAGAAATTCTTCTGAACATTTTGAAATTACATAACTGTTTTCAATGCTCACTTTAAGGTCTCTTGAAGGGAGTGATTTCCAGTTGATCAAGAGAGGAGACATTGAGATCAAAGGTAAGGGAATAATGGATACATACTTCCTAGAATTGCCGGATGAAGAAAAATTGGAAGAAATTGTGGGTACATAGTAAACGATCACCTATGCAAAATTGATTTTACTGAAACATAATTTCTTCGAGAGGACCTCATGGCACAAATTGTATAAAAAGTGCCCTAACAAGTAAATTATGTAAGGTACTGTGAACAGATTAAACAAAATGTATGTAGTGTGTACTGTGAATTGAACTATTTCCATAATAGAATTATGTTAAATTATAACTCCAAAAAATTCATTGAGCTAATTTAACTGTTCAACAGCTAGTGTTAAGATAGATAAGTCTAAATTAAATTGTCGACTAGTAAATCTACTATTGTCAGAAGAAGCAACCTGAAAATCTGATATCTGTTGTGTCAAATACTAGACTTGTTGTGTTAAGTAGTAATGTATCTAAGCGCACTACCAATATCACTGATAGTTTAACCGTATAAACAGATGATGTGTGGAAGAAAGGAATAAACCATTATTTTATCAAATAACATTAGAATTAACAAAGTAATTAATAATAACTGTGTGATAGAAAGATAAATTTCATGTATTTGTGTTCCTTAAATCAATTAAGGAATGTTCTTTTAATAAGGAAACTTTTTACTTGCTTTGTCGACCAAAATGTAGGATCCCTCACCAGCATACCAAAACCATCTTTGCTGTCAAGTTTAATGATTTAGATTAATTCAGATTTATAGGAAATCATACTCGGCTCTACTATGTGTGGAACTCCTTCATGATGGATAGGATAAAGGAAACTTTGCAATTCCACAAATAACACTTTATTACGACCGGTTTCGTTCACTTGGTGACATCGTCA
>WURS02458750.1:0-13712 GCA_011762765.2 Rhinocypha anisoptera | reverse complement strand
GAGGAGTAAGAGAGGAGCGGGGCAAATTGGCGGGGGTGGGAAGAGGGAAATGAAAGGAGCGCCGTGTCGCTAATAAAAAGGAAGAGGAGGGAGACTGACGAAAAGGTCTGTGTGAAGGGTGGACGGAAGTCGTTATCCCGTGTATTTACCAGTCTTCTGTCGAGCCGCTTTTACGCATCCCCTGGTCCGAACCGTCTTTCCTCCTTCCGCGGGCCTCCCCCTACCTTCCCCTTCCACCCTCAGCCCATCCCGCTCTTCCTTCCTCACCCGCCTTCTTCTGCCCCGGCCTTTATCTCTCCCACCGAACTTTTTTTTATCTCGCTCTACCAAGGGGGCGAGAAAAACGCTCCGAAACGTACAAGAGGCACAAGAACAAGTATACTTCCCGCCCCTCCAGACACACAAATACACACGCCCACTATCCTATCCCTATCCTCGACCGGATGATTTTTTGTATACATATATGTATGTGTGTGTTTGTATATATATATATGCATATATATATATATATGGTGATAAGCCCACACTTGTGAATATAACTATACTTGTGGAAGCACAAAAGAAACATAGAACAATTTCTTCCTCGATCCTTAAGAAAAAGGTGTGCCTCGGCCACCGAAAATTCGGATACTTTGGTAAGTGTTCTTTTATTTGTGTTCTGTTTATTTTGTGCTCCCACAAGTATAGTCTTATATGTATATATATACATACACACATATATATGTATATGTACATATATATATAATTATACATTGTCTATACATATATATATATATATATATACATTGTGTCGTTTCCTCAGTGTATCTATATTTCCTTCACTTACGCTCAAGATATTTTGTGCATCGCCATACGGCTGTTTCTACGAAATCTCTCTCTCAATATATATATGCATATAATCTGTATATATATATATGTATATAATGTATACTTTTCGGTCTTAACTGTCTGCTGGGACACTATAGACTCTAAGATGTCCCAGCAGACGGTAAAGACCAAAAATTTGGACAAGTAAGTGTGTGTGTCGTTTTCTCAGTGTATCTATATTTCCTTCACCTACCCTCAAGAGTATATATATGTGTGTGTATATATATACACACATACATATATGTATAGAAAAATATGTATATCCCAAGGAACCAGGACCCGCCTCTTTCTCCCCCTGCCTTGCCCACCGCATCCCCCGAAATTCCCCCGGGGAGTGCGAACGCCCTCGCCGCAGGAGAGGAAGGAGCACCAGGCGTGACTACACTCGCTATCTGAAGGATGGAAACCAAGCCGTTAGGTGATCTGAGATGGAGCATACTTCTCCGTCGAGACGGGTCGCTTGATAAGCAGGGGAAAAACAACCCAGGGACGCAGCGGGCATATAGAAAGCGACTTGGGAGGAGTAATTTTAAGATCCGTTCGTTCATTTACAAAAGGATAAAGATTTTACTCCTATTTGGCTGGCGGGTGAAACACAATAAATAATCGGAACATGAATTATATGTACTTTCTGTCTTTAAAGGAAGTCTACTGATCGGAGAAATTTTTTCGGTCGGTCCTGAAATACCTCCATGGCACTCAGTCCCGTTCTTAAGTGCAGAAATAAGTAGGTCTTTCTGAATTATACCAAAAGGTAAATTAGCTGTCCATAATCCCATTAAGTGAGCTTATAGAAATCACGAAGAAGAATTAGCTAACGTATTTTTAACCTGTGAACCCTCAAGAGTGTATCATATAGCTGCTGTTCACTTAAGGATCAGCCCGCCGCTTTTCGCCATTACTGGTTCTCAACGGTGCACTTTTATCTGCTAGTGCTGGCGCCGTTCGGTTAATGTTACTAGTATTTCCTAGTGAAACTATTTTTAACCTGTGAAAATGAATCTTACAAGGAAGGAAAAGGAATTAAGAATAATTTTGATTTTGGTTGCCATGCCCCTTCGTTGCTCTTCGGAAATTGGAACTCAAAAGAAAACTAGAAAAGTGTGTCCATCGTTAAAAGTTATAAAATTGAGGTTAGCGACAATGAACTCCTTCCGAGGAGTTCAATATGTGTAATTCCAAGTCGTATTGGATACAACGTCGAAAAAAATTGAAGAACTGGTGATACCTCTTGTTCGGAAACGATATGAAGAAGATGATTGAGGTGATGAACTAGTGTCGTACCGAATTGGAGGTGGGTAAATACCCGTTTTTGCTTTTTACTTTATCCAACTCAAGTGGAAATATAGATTCCACACAGCAGTTTAGATATATCTAGTTATCATTTATTATTAGTGTAGAAAGTTAAAATACTCTTATTACTATTTATTTTTCCTAGAATTAAAGAATTTTTTAAACAATTAAGTATATGACGCCGCAGTTATTAAGTATTTGGCTGCTGAATGTCACTAACGGTTAGCTACGTATAGAAAGACAGAATATCAATGACTGGGAAGCTGTCTACCACAAAAAATAAAATCAAAATGAAGTCAATTTCGGACAAGGCTAATCGGTCTTAATAACATATGAGTGCTAAGCTGGACGGAAGAGAGTTCACACAATTCACAGCTTAATCAGGATTTGGTATAAAATAATTTGTTAATTTATTACTTATCCTTTTTCATTTATGAGAAAAAATCAAATTCTTATCAAAATAAATAAATATTACCTTGCACTATAGTCACATCGCCCAATTATTTTTCAATCATTAAAGAGAAATAAACTATTCAAATGAAAGTAAATCGAACCACGAATGGAATTTCACCTGGGAGTATAGGAAGATATGAAGAACCGGCATGGCAAACTGAATCAATCAAGGAAACACGACAATAAATGAAAATGAGAACACAGAACTCGGTAGAAGATAAGTATAGACCGGAGAAAGGATGAGAAAAGGAAGCTTTGGGTCATGAAGACAACTGAAACTGATATTGAGAGAAGTAGGTATATATATTAAAAAACTATGGAAGAAATATTCTAACAAAATAGTAAGGAAGGAAACTAGATGTAAGGCAAACGAAAATAGAGAAAAGGACAAAGAACCTTTGGGAAGAAATACGGAATGACATAAAAGTAAAGTTGAAGCAGCGTACAGAGCGTGAGGAATCACCTCAGTCAGCAAAGAACTAACGTAAACGATGTCCGAGATACGAATTGAAGAACTTCATGTAGAAAGTAATTAGAAACTTTCTGGTGGAAAGGAAATGTATGGCAGAACGCTGGAGGAAGAAGAAATCGAGGTTAAAGAGCATCGCAAAATAGCTCCCGTACTTATGTTAGAATTTGATTCTGCCCTGAAGAAGCTACAGGTCAAAGAGGTGACAGTAGGCCGACGAAATGTCACCGGAATAAGTCGAAACTGCCGGAATGCGGATATTGGCTGAGCTCTCAAAGCTAAATTTGAGGCAAAAGAGTAGACGAGAGGCAAAATACCAGAGGGCTTCTAGGAAACATAACTGCCCCAATAAGAACAAGGAAAAAGGAAAATAATGACTGAAACTACCGCACAATAACATGCAGAGACACGCAAATCAAAGATTTTGACAGTATTAATACGCCGTAAAATGGAAAGAAGAAGAGCACTTAATAGGATATAGAAGAAGTAGTGGAACAAGAGCAGCTCAGAATAATATTGAAGAAGAGCATTCAGAAACGAAGTCCTGTCTCGATTACGATTTTGTGCCTGGATGAAGCCTTTGACAATTATGACTGAAATATTAGATTGCGAGATGTAGTAAAAGATATAATAATGGAATAAACCAGTAGAAAAATGATAAACGCTATACAGAAAAACAGACAGCATTTAAACGGTACGGTAAAAGTTAAGAAGAAATAGCAAAGAAAAAAGTAAGACAGAAGCGATCACCATCGCCGTTGATCTTCAATGTTTAAATTGGAGAGGAGATGAAGGAGACCAAAGAGAAGATATAAGGGGATTTAATAACGCATGGAGATCGTGCTGTAATTTTTCGGGGAGGGAGCAGATATATGCCTACAAGTAAAAGGGAATAAGGAATACTCACTTAAGAACAAACGAAAAAATAAGGCTCTAGCAATAGTCTAGTAAGGAAAGCAGCCGTCAAATAAAACTAGGAAGGATACAATCCAATATTTTTGCCACCAAGTGAGTAAGATCTTAGGGAATGGAAGAAGAAATAAGAATAAAATAAGCAGAGCTCGAGTGAATAAAGCATTCTTCCTGAAGAGACAGGTACTTACTACTCTAACAGTTGCTTGGACATAATGAAGTGATTCGCAAAGAACCTTTTCTTTGATAGAGGTTGGCAGGTGACTGGATATCCTGTAAAGCTACTAGAATCAATCTTCGTAATGATTGGTGAGAAACGATAAATGTTAATTACCGTTCCATCTCATGCTATCAAGACGAAAAACTGAATAAATTACGTTCGTTAACCAATTTACCGAAGTAAAAAAAATGTATGTCTTGAGACTTACCTTTCAATTGTTTTGCAACTTTCTTTGTAGGATCCAGCCAGTGCTGAAAGAAAGGAAATAAGAATGTATTACTTATGCAAAAAATTATTCATACTAATAAATTCTAGAAAAATAACTAAATTACATCATTCTAGAAAAATTGATTTTACACAAAACAATATAGTATACAGCAGTATAAAACAAGGATGTTTTTAACGGTGAACATAATAAATTTTAATGACAAGAATAGAGTTTTAAATATTTTTATATGTATGATATTGATATAAATTTAGACTCTTTCCAAATGCCCTCCATTAAGTTTAGCTATTCAAGTATTTCTTATATGAATGTCGAATAAGAGATATTTATGAGGCCCTTTCTGAATGTAATGCCTCATATTTCTGATTGTTTATGGCTGTAGCTCAGCGCTGGAAAAATGCATAGCCAACGGAGGTGACTAGGCTGAAAAAAAGTGTTCGGATCCTAAAATTGTGTCACGGTGTAACTTAGTGTTATTATTTTCATCTCTTGCAAACTTCAAAAAACTAAATAAATGGAATATAAATAAATAATAAACCACTTGCATAACGACCCTCGTATGTATTAATGAAAATTTACATTTTTTTCAGGAAAACAAACTTTTAAAGTACAAAATCTAATATAGATTTAAAAATTGAATTATTTGGGCGTGTGCTGTACAATCCATAAATAGGGATTTGTAATCATTCAGACACCAAACATTTTTGAGACCACGTTGCAATTGAGCCATTGTTTTAATTGAACAATATTAATCGTATTCCATGGGAATAATTACACTTCGTGTCGCTTCGGGAGGGATAAACACAAGGAATGGCTTAAAATATAATTCGAATAACCATTCCACGAGATCCGCCAGCAATAGCTCGCTTACACCATCGCCAAAACCCATCCGTAGTCTACCAAACGCGCCCTCATCGCACGGCCTCGCTTTTGAGATTCAGTGGTCCATTCCCGAAAGATACGTTAACAACACATTCTGCGATATGCAATGTGTCAATGCCTCATCTTCCGGGACAGCGAATCCGTTACATGGAATGCGCAGTGTGGTGAGGCTTCAAAGGGAGGGAATCATCACGGGGAGGGAAGGAGGGAGAGGGGGATATCTCCCGCCCATTGGTGCCCTCGCCATATGGCTTCCGAGTGACGATGACCGAGCACGCCGGAGGAGAAGAGGTGAGGAATCGCCGGGCGCGCACGGAAAAGGTGTGAAACCACCACCCGCCCGACCCTCCCTCCCGCTCGGCGCTCGGATTATCGGTCCCTCCCATACCACCACCACGCACCCCACCGCCCCCGCTCCGCTTACCGCTTCGCATCCTCCCCATCCCGAGGAAATCATCAAGGGACAAGGGTCAGCCTCTGGACCACACCGAAGCCACCAGGACACGCCAGGGTTGAGAGAGTTGCCAAGCACATGGGGAGCTCTTCGACCACAATTGTGTGGGCCCCTCCCCCCCACCTGAGAAAGAGCGGACCTCTACTTCGCATCCGCTCAAAAGGAGGTGGAGTGTGGGGTTTGGGGGGGGGAATGATCTCTATGAGATGACCGAACCCCCACTAACGTAGCGGTAACGGTAGGACTGACCTCGATCAAAGTCAGCAGGAAATCGTACGCGTGTCCTGATTATGAACTCTTCCTTTATTCCGCTGGAACATAAATGATCCTGCAATGTTTCCACCTCCTCCTGCAAGCGACGTGACGCAAAAGAAAATTATTATCCCCCGGGGAAAAGACGGAAAGTAATGGGGTGGCATTCAAATTACCTGTCGGATTTCCTCGAATGGGGATGCCTTTGGCAATCTATTCCCCTCTTTTATTAAAAATCTCAACTTTTGAGTTGAGCGAGACATTTCAATGTAACTAAGAAATTGCTTCATAATTTTTCTTAAGAGAACAATAGATACTCCTCGAACATGTAAGAAAGTTTCAGGTCAATATTCCAAACGCTAATATACAAAAGCCAAAGATGCAGGAAAAATAAGAAGGGAGTGTAAAATTTGTAGAAAAATTTAAAGCTGCGATAACATCATTGCTGCGAAGTAATTTTTTTCTGAGATGCCGGAAGCCGATTCGGTGAGGAGAGAGGTCCTACTAGGTCCGTCGCTCCAGTTTCACCAACGTGAGTTCCCCGCGATTGAGATACGGAATTAAGGCCAATATCTCCAAATAAATAGACGTCACGCGAAGGCCATTTCCCTCCGAGGAGATTCGATTCGATTATTGTTTCCGAGGTGAAGGCTTAATCGCATGGGAATGTGAAAGCACTGTTGAAGCATCATGGCACGTCCACTTAGAACAGGAATTTTTCCCCGACAGCGAACGTTATTTTCTAAAGGCTTCCGTTGAAGCATTAGAATGGCAACTAAATTTTATATTTCTCACCTTTCAACTGGATGTCCAACTATTGTAAACATGGAATATTTTAATGTACACCGTTCAGCTTCCAAATGCCGGAAACTGTTTAATATTTAAAAGTGGTGAAAGAGTGATCAAATCTTTTAGGTTACGAATGGAGAGAAACTTGAATCACAAATTGTATCTGCACATATCAGAGAAAGTTCATTCATCACCGATAAAATGTGCGAATCTATACGGGGGAAATAGTAAACGTGTCGTTTGTAAATTTAAGCATAAACGTTATGCAATGCCTTGGCTAGAGTTGGCATAATCCAGTTGCGTGGATGACGCAAACAATATCGGTCGAAACAAACACCATGTAGTATTACAACAAAGAGGGAACCTAATCAAAAAAGAATTTTGATTTTTTTCGTGCTGTCTCCTTTATTTCGAAAGGAAGCTCAAAATTTAATCGGGAAAAATATTTTAGGAGCATTATATTTTTCAGGGTTTACACTGAGTAGAAAAGCGAGCACGGCATTCCAAAGAAGATGAAACCTTTAAGTGGCCTTCGTATTTTTTCTCAGGGAGGGAGAAAACAAAAAAAAAGGTCAAGAAGACTGAAGGTAACAAAAGCAAACGTAGTTAACCAAAGGAAAAGAGAGAGAAAGAAAGTGTGGAGGTGGGAAGATTGGGAGTGAAGGAATGCAGAGTAAGAGGGTGAGAACGAGTAGGAAAAGAAGGGAAGGGAGGAGGAGGGGGGAAAGATAGGGAGGAGGAACTTTCGATTTATGCAGCGCTGCTCTTGAAAAGTTTCCCTACGAATTTAAAATTTTCCGCTGGAATTTTAATTTATAATCTTTTTAATCATCTCCCTCCGACCCTTGTCCCGGGCCATTTTTCACATTCAGCCCCTCACCGTTCTCCCTTCATCATTCGTATAACCCACCCCTCCACTTTCCTCACTCATCCCTCCCCAGCGTCCGTACTTGGGCAATATTATCAAGTTCATTCTCCATTCTCGGCTACCCCGAAAACAGCCTTATGTCGCCTGGAAACTTTTACCCAATCTCTCTTTCCTTTCTCCATCCCCATTTCTCGGGGAGTGTTCCAGAATTTAGGAAAGTCTATAAATAATCAGACGTCCTTTCGTTTGATTTGTTCGTCTGTGATGCGCGCGACTCAAAAACTCGGCAGTAACAACTTCCATAAAAGTTGGGTTATTTCCCTCGACCTTGCCCCGTGATTGCAGAAGAGACTCGGAGGGAAAACTTTTTTACGCTAAGCAAACACATTATTTGCTGTCATTACTTTCTCCAATTGCGACGATAATGCATCTGCTAATTTACTTGAACGAACGAATTTTCGCATAAGTTTTACTCGTTTTTAACACTAAAACTAAATAAATATCACATTGGGTGAAAAATTTATTGATTTATTTTCCTACTCCTTAAATAGAATAAAGGTCGTGGTAGCCCAGCGGGTTGAACCCTTATCTAATGAACGGGTGGCCCGGGATCAAGTCTCTTCTATGGCCCAATATAAGCGATTTTTTGTGTATCACATCTTCGTGAGAAATTCACCGGCGGCACAGGGAAATAAACTGGCTTCCCTACCCTAACGTGTGAATTTTCACAAGCCCTCAGGATTGCGTCATCTCCACCCTCACCACCTATCAAAACCAGCCTTAGGGTTGAATACTGTGATTGGATGGAGATATATATATATAATCAACTATCATGCTATCAATGAAAAGATTACATTCCTTTAAACGGCAGCCACAGGCCTAACGATAAGTCATTTAATTAAAACATAAATTTGGAAAGGAATAGGAAATAACCCAATAAAATCACTTTCTGCTTTCCGATGGAATTATGATTTTCAACATTTACTGTATAATATTTATATTAGTTATTCACAGTTGAAGCAGCTTAGAAGGAGTTTTTCAGGATTTTATTCAAAATAATTAACGGTAAGTATGTTTAGTATATGTGAGCATTGATCACACGCTGTAACTTTTGAAATCTATACAGGGTAGGGGAATTCGATTCCTTTCCCTGTGCCTCATAAGTCCCACCAGAAGTTTGACTATCTATAAAAACTCGACTTATAAAAACTCGGTTTTTAAAAGACAAGATACAATGACAAAATCCAGTGCTAGAACCCGATTTCTTCTAACACTTGTAGAGATCTGAATCTTAAGGCTTTTACTCCATAGATGGCACCACAACGTGAGAAATTCTGGTGGAGAGTTTCGGATTAATTCTGGTGAGACTCCTAGAAGATGATTCCCTCCTAGTCTTCCTCGCCAAGGCTGAAATTTTTCAGCAAGATTATAAGGACGAAATAAAAACTATTACTAAAGTAAATGCCCATTTCAAAACTGTGATACACACAATGAAAACGAACGAAATTTTCTCAAATGGTTTGATATATTATGGCTTGTTTCCGTCCACAGGTATAATAATCATTACCAATAAATCACAGGTATTAAGTGAAAAGCACAATAATATTTAGAGCAAAGTGGTACCTATTTCCCGTCCATTCACTGTTTAAATCTGATCAATGGCCGTGGATGTTAGTTATTCGAGCGAAAATGCGAGTGAAATAAGAATTTATTCCTTACACTGATTATCAAGGAACGTCACGCAATGATGCTTGGAAAAGGAAAGCGATTTACTTAACGATTAAAGGCTGACCAACACTTGGATGAAGAACTTTGGTGAAGGTTGTGTGGACTATCGTTGACTATTACTAAATGAAACTAATGTTGAACATACAACATCATGGACAACATAATAAGAGAAGTATCTTTTAGAAGGAATATTATTCCGTTGAAAACGTAAACTTACTGAGAATGTTTGAAAGGAACATGCTAAGGAACAAAGACACTTGTTATTATAACGGATGTAAAGAATCCGTTATAATGACGAATTAAAAAAATTCATAAAAGGAGAAGATGTATCAAGGTCCATAAAGGCTCAGAGACTACAGTAGTTAGGACATGTTGACAGAATGAATGAGAGTTCCATGCCAAACAGGATGCTATATGAGAAAATAGACGCAACAAGTAAGAGAGGTAAACCATGACTGGGAGATAGGCAATAAAGATATAAGGAGGATTAAAGTAAAAGACTGCAGGAGAATGATTGAAAATAGAATAGCAGTGGAGGTGGATGGTTCAGGAGGTCAAAGCTCATCCCGATAGCCAGGAGGAGGAAGGATGACGACAACTTATAGGACACGTTACGTTTGAATAGTTTTGATTCAAAGGCAGAATCACTAGAACGGGCTAAACAGTAGAAGGCAGAATTATGTCCCACAAAAGGCTGTCTGGGATAAATAAAGTTACTCCCTAAATAGAAACAGCCCAAAATTTTAACAGATAATCATATCATTTTTAATACGTGGCTTACCTTTTGCTAAGGCAAAGTATTAACGGCTGCAATCCTTTAAGATATAATGGATATAATTAGAAGTAATAGATTAGTATTATGTTAGAGGAAACTAAAAAAAGAAGCTTATTGGACCATAAGGTGAAGATATGGCCAATCGGACAATATCGGAGAACGCAAGGACTCAATGAAAACTACAGAAAAAGCGGCAGTGGATAAAAACAAAGGAATAATAAAGACGTATTTAAATGGTTAGAGTATAGCAGCTCGTAATATTGCTTAAAATAAACTTGTTATATACAGCTATTGCCTTACGGATGTCACGGAGAGAAACTCGATACCCCCATAACTCGTTAATGAAACACCATAACGCAGCATTTTCTCTCGTCCGCTGGATTTCACATGGTTTACATAAGGCCAATACGAGAACTAATAGTACAACGGAGCGATTTTATAGAAAGAAACGAAATTATACAGCAAGTATTTTATGTTTTTCTAAATAGAAACGGTAACTACTTAAATCGTTATTGTCAACTGCCTACGCTATATTCCAAATAAATGATTGTGAATTGTACATATTTATTCAACGTTCGTAATTATTCATCGAAAATATGAATAGAGCAACAAAATACTTTATGTTCTAAATTATTTAGCCTATATATATATATATATATATCTAACTAAGAATATCGGAAAGTCTAAACGAAATGTAATATTATAAATCGTAAGAATTCAATTGTCCGTAGGACTAACGGTAATCCCAAATGAATAGGAGACTGAGAAGTAAGCGAATAAAAATGAACAACCAGTCACTTAAAAAATTCTTTTTCTCGATTGAAACTCGTAATATTAGAATAGAAAAACATATAATTTTGAACAATTGAGTCACAGAACATTCATTTTCTCTATTGCTTGTGTGCTAATGCTCCAAGCCATTTGGAGGTTTACGGATGAATTATCCACAAGGATTATATATAAATGAATTAGGATGAAAGGTATCAGGTTCATTTACGTACTTAAATGTATAAGGCTCTGAAAACCAGATAATCATTCAAGACTATCCAGGAAATAGGAAACATTACCAGCAGATTTGTGGCACAGCGAATCAGGTTTGTGTCACTAAAACCTAGACAACCATTCGAATAAAATTACTCTGCTGTACTAATTTCTCCTGATTTCAATGGTAAAAACAGTTTTCACCCTGAAAATCGGATTTTTTTATATATTTTGGTAATTCTCTTCAAGACGAACAGATTTCAGCAATTTCTCATAGAATACTCAATTCTAAAAGCCGCTTCACTGGAATCGTCCTTTCTTTTCTGAGGTCTCATTTATGATCTCCTATTCATTTGTATCTACTTCCGTAAACCAATTTTCGAGAGTTAATTTCAGCAAAATTTTATTATATCGTATTGCTTTTAGAGTTAATAAAGAATCGGTAATAAATTCCTGATTGTCCACACCAGATATCAAGCGATATTTATAATAATTTGATGTAAGGTTTGTGTTTACCATTACATAGATTTTCCGGCCTCGGTGGCGGCGGGATAACGTCCTCGTCTGCCAACCAGGAGATCGCGGTTTCGAATCACGACTAGGTGGATTTTTCAATCTCCACCTAGGGCTTGGATATGTGTGTTTCGACCTAGTTATTAAAATTGTTATGGTGCCCACTGTAATTGGTCTATTAGTGCTGTTCGTGGGCGATTGAAAATAAATAAAATGAAAAATAATTTTTATCGTCACTACAAGGCTGTCATTATTCAATGAACTTACGAAGGAGCCAGAAGTAACGTGTGGCGCAGAGAAACAGAGTTTTTAAACAAACTGCGAAATAAGTGTTGCGTCGGTTAGCGGGGAACATGTTAACTTGGAGAGCTTACCGCTGCCCGAATACCTAAGATTACGCGGAATTAAGAATAAAATTTAATAAAAATATTTGTAACAACTGGGTACAGCTAAATACTTAATGCTTAATGAACACGCATTAAAGTTAGTCTGCTGTTTCCTCGAAAACAAAAGCGCGCAATTCAAGCAAATGACATTTAGTCAAGTTAAGTACTTCTACAATTTTTACTACCTAGTCATCTACAAAAGCGCTCTGATTACACCAGTGTTCATTGACCGTGTATTTTAGGGTAGTTCTCCTCCTCAAGATTCCAAATTTAAACTGTTTGATCTGTCTCTCTACCGGAAAATCATGAATTTAGAACGCTACCGGTGACATTTTTGCCACGCTCCTTTGAAACAAGGTAGGGGGATATTAGTCGGGGAAGGAGGGGCGGGTGAAGGGTCGAAAAGGCATGAGTAAGAGGAAGGGGATGAAGAGAGAATGTGCACACGTAAAAGATAGGACCCCCTAAACGCATCCTCATTCCCCCCGTTGTTCCATCTTTTTCTGCCACTCCCTCCCTCCCACCTACGCCCAGATCTGCCCTCCCGCGAACAGACAAAATCGGTCGCCCCGACCGCAGCCACCTCGATTCACGGGGAACGTCCTCCAAAAACATTCTTTTTTCCGTCCCGGATTTCACCGCAGAATTTCCACAGCGACGCAGAATTACTGCCGGGATACACAAAAGCGCTCTTGTACACCGCTCGCGAGATCACCCTTCCGGGAGGAGAACACTCGAAACTGGAGACTTCCTGCTAACCACGAGGGTTGATGACCTGTGCAGACTACAAATCCGTCTTCTCTATCAGCATTTATTTCGTTTTTTACTTTCGCCAAAACATATCAGAGGAGTTCCACAATTTATGAAAGAGATGTTGGATAGATGGTCTACCGGATGAGAAAACATATTTTAATTATTCACCCCCGTCATATTCTCGGATTCATGATTCGGATTCGTCAATTTGCAACGCGAAATCGCTTTCATCTTTCATCACGATCTTTTTTCCGTTGTAGAGGCGTGCAACGCAGTATCCAACGCGGAAATTTCTACAGAATTCGTCAAATGATAACGTCTATACAGACGCAGGTGGATGGAGCCCAACACAAAACTTTCCCCGCCCTATTAATGAGCAACGCTTCTTCGTGCGCACCGTCTCACAGAAAAAAATTGCCTTAGGAAGTCAACGAAAATATGACCTTTTTCCAATTAAAAAAAACATAAAATGCCATATACTTAATATTTATTTATACATAATAATATATTGTCGTAAATTTCTAATCGGAATTTACCAAAGAGCCTGTACTGAATACGTGTAATTTTTTTACTTTAACGGTCGTTATGTTCATTTAGGTCATTTTGAAATGGGTATTAAAGTTACTAAAATGAGCTTCAATGAAAATCGTACATATAATTCGACTTATACTTCGTTACTGCCTTTTTATAACGTTAATATTATTATAACATTGGAAACGACAATATCTTTTGCCAAGAATTGAACTGACTTGAGTATTTCTTCGTCATAATGAATTTAATACATTTTCTGTCAAAATTTGTTATTGAATAGAATGCAGATTTCAGGAGGATCATTTCAACGATGAGATCAGAAATACATTACAGGCACCGACATACTACGGTAGATTAGAT
>WURS02458739.1:0-13714 GCA_011762765.2 Rhinocypha anisoptera | reverse complement strand
AAACAACACACCGAGGGCAAACAAACCACTAGCCACGAAAAACGCGACGGGCCCGGAAAAAAAAAGTTAAAAGGAAAGCGGGGGGGGAAAAGGGAGGGGGGGGGGGGGGGGGGAGGATTTTACAAACCGATGGTGGCAATTACTTTCAGAATAAAATTGTTCGGTTCGGAATCTGGGGCCACGAACCAGCCTACAACGTAACCAGATCCGTTTTCGGAGAGGATTCATTCTCCCAAGTCGGTGCGGAACACTAATAGCTTCTTCTGTGCCCGCCGCCAGTGTCAATGTGGTATAATATTACCAGTTCTCCTATATGGATCATTATTCCGAATTAGTGAAATATTTATACAATGCAACACCTAGTAAATATTGCCTACACATAAATGACATGAGGAGACAAAAGTTTAATTCAGTTGCAGAATCACCTTAAGCGGCTCTGCCAACAAATCGTCAGTACGATGGACATGAAGAATATACCGACCACATTCTCCATTACTCATGAATTAAAGCGCGTTGGACGCATGTGAATTTGATGCCACCCCAGTGCAGGGCTCGGTGAAGGGAATGGGGAACATCGGGATTAGGAGGCTCATCTACATTTACACTGCGAGTCACCACCAGGGTGTTTGTGGCTCATGACTCGCTGATGCGGAGGGGTCATGGGGAAGAAGTAGAAAGAGACGATGACAAGACAAAAAAAAGACTCGCCGGAAAGGACGGAGAACACGGAGAAATTAGAAAGAGGAGAGAAAAAAAGGAAGAGGAGGTACAAAACGTAACTGGAATGAAAGCATTCATCTCGACACGGATGGAGACCGGTGGAAAAACAACAAAGAGCGTTCAGAGGAAGGAATCGTTTGGGCCGAAGTTTTTACCAAACAATTTTGTTCTTGAAGCATTTTCAGGAATCCGCAAGTGTGACGATTTCCAGTGACGATCCGAAGCCCGCGGGGACACGGTGGGCTACCTAAAAATAATAAAGAATAATACCGAATCATTCGGGCGAGAGTGTCCTCCGATTTTTATTTTATGAGGCGATCTACGTATCTCTCTCCCAGTTCCAGTTCATAGGCGTGCCCACACACACACACACACACACACACATACGCGGAGGCGGGAAGAAATGGCGGAAAAACGGCAGAGCGTGGCGCACGCAATCAATCCGACGACGTGACCACCACGCCGGGCGTCCGTCCGTCAGGCTCCCTGGCTGTTTACGGTCGCTCGCTGCGTTCCCGTGGACGTTCTCGCCCCGACGCCAGGGATTTAATCCGGGGCATTAATCACGGAATTAATGGCGGAAAGGATACCGCTGGAAAACAAACGCTAGTCACGCAACGTATCCTGCATTAAGGAATGAATGCAGTGGAAAAAAAAGTTCGGAGGGAAGCCCGTGAGCCCCGGATGCACGGGGGCCGAGAATTCACTCCCGGAATCACGTCTACCCATCGTGGGAAAATTCCTGCGGAACGAATGCAGAGGAAAAATTGAACGTGGAGAAAAAATGTCTCGAATACTCATGCCGCGACCACAGTGCATCGCACGTGGGTGGGAAATTGATAAACCACGAGGAGCGTGGCCCAAGGCCATGGGATTACATTATCGAAAAAAATTACACGGAAAATGAACACAAAGAAAAAGAATGTCGGAACATGGCCATGAATAGTGAACTGGATTTCCACGCTGGGGATGAAATGTATTTGAGGCGAATTGGTAGTTTTTTTTACCAGGGTTGCCCGGAGGAAGATTTTTGTGAAGCAACTGCGATGATTAAAAGTTGATGAAGATAACACAACGTAGGATGTTGTCGAGGTGATAAAACTACATCGAGGAATACTCAAGAGAGCTAGCCAACATTCCGAAGCTTAATGATCGCAACATAATTTAGTCACAACTAGTGCGACTGTCTTTTATAAATGCAAACTAATTTTTATATTTCCTATCCTAATAATTTGCAAAAATACAGTATAGTGTTCAATACTGTAGAGTTCGTGATATTGCAACGGGTTTTCTAACGAATGGGGGACCCGGGTTCAAGTCTCGGTGACGCCTCCAGCTAAACCCAAGCTGAGTGATTTTCCAGGCATCATATATTCCTAGTAAACCAGGCGACAGAGGGAAAGGAACGAACCCCCCTACCTTGATGTGTGACTTTTCAAACGCCGTTGGGCATATTAGTAGGTGAACTCTGCCCTCACTTAAAAAACCGACTCTATGGTAGAACTCAGGTTTCGGTTTTGAATATCAGCATTTCACCTTTCGCGACCTTACGAAAACAGGGAAAGAGTAAAATTCGGATTTTAATACATCCATCCTAATTGTTTAGGATTTATTAACAAAACCAAGCACAACTATTTTAAATTAGACATGAATTTCAAACAATTCCAACATAGATTCACCTTGAATACTATACATCATTCCGTAATTAAATTTATTTGTGCACAATTTTATTGAGAGACCCCCAAAATCCTCATCTGTGGAAGATAGGACAGAGATCATTGAATTTCGATTGTATAGACTAATGTTTTTTTGTTAAGTAATTGTACATTACTATTATTTGATGATAATTACGGTATTTGCGTTGGGACACCAAGGTATCAACCGTAACAACTCATTTAACGCATTTACCCAATGGACAACAGAGAATAGAGTAATACCCGGCAGGCAGCAGAAAATTTCCTGTCTCACGATTGCAACGCAAGGAGTTTTTTCAGTGAAGAGGAAACAAGCCTTTTCGTGAATGCACTAATTTCATTCATACTTAAATAGTGCCTGGGAGCATGCACTCAAAATAACCATGAAGAACAAGAATATCCATTGGCGTTCACCCTGATTTACCTAGTGGCTGTTCCATCTAAGTAAGGGACCATCCTTACGTTACGTAACACGATTGGGGCAGAAGAAGGGGAGTGGTTTTTGGCGAGTGGGTTTTCAGGTGTCTTTCAAGAGACAAGGTTTATGACTGCTCTTCAAGTATGACTCGCCTTAAGGCTAACTGGAAGTCTCGAACATCACCACTGTTAGTAGTCCATAGAACAAAACAACAGATATTATGAGTGAATGGGGAATCAACTTTATATTTTACGGGAGAGAGGGGCTTCTGTTTAAGGTTTGTATACCGTCATCACAAGAGGTAGCAACAATAAAAAACAAAGGAAAAAACAACAAATGAATCACGGGGTTCTAGGATTCTAGGCTTTAGGATTTCTTCTCTTCGTGGTTGCTTCTTGCACTTAGGTAATTGATCTCTGTTAGCAGATGCGGACACTATATTTTCATCGGGAGCGGACTTAGCCACGACCCTCGGGATACTCAGAGGAATATCCCGAGGGTCATGACTTAGCCCGGTACTTATCCGAGGGCGAGTACGGAACCCCTCAAAACCTACGCCAGGCCACTCTAAATTCAACATTTACAGAACAGCTATAAAAAAATATTAAATTTAATGCAAAATTTAACGGTGCATATAAATAGTTTCTATAATAAAAACGTCTATGAACACTAGATTGGATCAAAGACGGTAGAAATTATATGTTGCACTGGGGAGGTATCATTACGGAGTGGAACATAGGGGAAACACAGACATGGAATTCACTGGATTCGGTATCACTGCAAAAGTGAGGTAAAAGAGTTCCTCTTTTTTAAATTTATAATGTCTGCTTACAAATTTCATTTCAACCTTTTACTCGAAAGTGACATCCACCTTTTCGTGACGGTGGACGTCGGTCGCAACGTGGTCCATAATATCCGATGTCGACCGCTTACGGTTTTCGCCTTCGGCGGAGGCCACTAATGACCGCTATACTGACGTCACTTGACCAGGTGATTTTAGTTTTATTTAAATTGGCAAATGTTTTGAGAGAAATGATAAGGGAACAAGCATTTTTAATATTCAAGGATTTAATTAATGTGATCTCTCGTCAGAATTATGGAAAAATACGTAGCCCATCATTTATATAGTTATAAGTTGAGATAGATAAGTGGGATTCCACAACGAGGAAATATATTCAGTTCAGTTCAAGAAGGGTTTCACAGCAATATTTCATCGTAGTTTCTAACACGCACCTTGCAACAAATTAGTTATTGAATGGTCTTTTGAAACCTTAGTACATCCAATACCACCCTTATAGGTTAAATAAGGCCAATAATTGTGGGGTGGGACCCTCTCATCTCTCATGCTCTCTATCTCTCTCCGAAGGTCCATTTTGTTCTCTAATTGGAACAGATACCGGCATCACATTTGTTAGTGCCACGGCCATTAAATGATGGCCCCAGAACTTAATGGAGGATACTTAATTACGACGAAAAACCTCCCTCCGTCATGCCAAAATTGTTCATCAGCGACCGAGAAGCAGTTCATGCGAGGTGACGGGAAATGCAATTTTCTCCCGAAGGATGCAAATGATTTCAGGAGCACAACATCCGCCCTTAGGCCAAAAAAAAGAGGACTCTTCCACTAAAGGCCTTTAAAGAAACGACAAGAAAAGAGAGACGAGCCTGCGACAGCATCCGAATTCACCTGGACCACGAATTTTACGAAGCTGCATGTTGGTGATGGAAAACAATATGGTAGAAACGGAATTTGAGAACGATTTGGCATCAGCTGGTACGTAATGTGGCGAGTTCATTTGCAAAAGTTTCTAATTATGTTTTTTTTTTCATTTTTATACGAATAACTTGAAATGTTAAATACAAAAAAGAGTGGTTCCAGATCTGCCATAACCTTTATGTATTGATTTTTTGAAAAACCTCAAAATGAACGTAAGTGAAAAACATCAACTTTGGCAAAAACAGAAACACAAGTCTACCAATGAAGCATCTTCGAAAGCCCCTCCGAAAATAAATCACAGGATGTTTTGATGAAATAAATATGTATTGCGTTGTAATTTTCAGAATCTCTAAAGAGGATCATTTTAGGATTTAAAAGAAAGAACTTTATTGAGGAAATTACCCAGTATCAAGTCTTGAAACAGTATTTGAGATCAATAGTTTTCAAGCGTTTTAATAAATAATTTAAGAACGAGAGAAGAATAGATTTGATTTCGATGTACGAAACTTGTTTCAATTGCTTCTGATGATAACGCCAGCCATGTCCACGTTTTCTGAACGCATTTTCTCCTGGACGTTAAAAAAAAATATACAAAAAAATGCACCTTCCAAAAGTACCATCCCACAAAAAACAAACTGTACATGGAAAAAAAACTCATAGGTACTCTCTAATATATTTTTTATTTGTAGTTTAAGGAGAAAGAGGGTGAGAGAAATGGCAATAAATAAAGGCTAATAAAAATAAAATATAAATGTCTAGTTTATAATTAACACATGAATTTGCGTTTCAGGGTTTCATTTTATAATCGTTTCACGTATTACCCGACGCATTTTCGACGTCGAGATTGAGTCTAGACGTACAGTCTGGAAACCACTGCTTCGAAATTATAACGGAAAGCAGTAATAAAATAAAGAACTTTTATTCAATAAACCAAGCGGATTTGTGGATGAAATAAACGTTTTCAATACTAACGTAAACTTTACGTTGTTTTCTCAGGTTACTGGAAGACTCAATGAAATTACGTTCGTAAATTCCTATTTAGGAATACACCTCGAGGTCCACTAAAAAGGTTAAAAAATTGAATATGCAAGCTCTATGCAAAACTGACGGTCACCAAGCAGAAACACCTTTTTAGGTGGAAAACGTCTCCCTTCAAAACTACCTGAATTGAGGAATGAATGAATTGAAAAAAATATTAGGTTGTGCTTGAGCCATGTTTGAAATGTTGTAGGGACAGAGAGAGAGACATAAATTTATAAATGACGCGGAAATAAAAAGTAACTCTCTTGTGAATTAAGCCGTGAGGTACTCTAAAGAGGACAGAAACTAAGCATATTTTTATTAGTTACGTAGAAGAAACGTTGAATGAAAAACAGTGACAGAAGTGGTCGGGCAGGAACGCTAAAGATACGCCCGGAAAATGAAACTCTGCAGCTGAATACTATTCAAAAACTCTACAGCAGGTTCTCCGTCTGGCTCAAGAGTTTAATTTTGGCAATTCGAGAATGAATGACGCTTATTTCATGAAAAAGTTACATTAGAGAATAAGTTACAAGTGTTGCACATATCTGACGGTTAACACTCGTGGATTTAAATCCTTTCCAACGGGTGAACAATTATTGGAAGGGTGGCTTCAAACGCTTTCAGCCTTGGCTATTTTATCCTCATGCTTAGGGTGATTAATGATGAGAAATGAAATGTTGCTAAAGGTTGTTATGATCAACGCAGCAGTGTTACAAGCTTATTGGAAAAGTTAGGTTGGGAAACACTAGCTGAGCGAAGGTTGAAGTACAGGTTAAATCTTTTAGGCATATTTCAGGAGGATCATTTCAACGATGAGATCATAAATATATATTACAGGCAAGGACATACTACCGTAGATTAGATCACGTACATAAAATCAGAGAGTTAGGATACCGAACAGATAGATATATAATGTAATTTTTATGAATTAGGTATGAATGCAGTCAGTTGTCAAGATACGATATACTCCAATGTTTAAAACCTTTATTTATTTTATTTTAAAATTACCCACATACATCAATAAGCAACCAATTGCGATTGACATTATAAGAATAATGACGAAACACATATCTATGCTTTAGGTGGAGAGTGAAAAATCCTTTAGTCGGGATTCGAACCCGTGACCTCCAGGTTGACAGACGTGGGCGTAACCTCACCCCAAAGAGACCGGAAAATAGCATGAATGGTGCTTCTTAGATGTGTAATTGGAGTTTATCTTTTAAGTATTTTAAGTTTTAATGTCTCATCAGCCCGATTTATAAAGGAAGACTTGTCTAAGACAGCGGTGTGGTAATGAGACGGTTAAGGAGCCCAGTTATTTTTCACTAGTTAGGCCTCATCTTGAGTATGCCACAAGTGTATGGGACCCTCATGAGAAAGGATTAGTGTTGGAATTGGATCGAGTGCAGCGTAGGGCAGCTAGATTTGTGAAAGATTGTTATGACCAACGCAGCAGTGTTACAAGCTTATTGGAAAAGTTAGATTGGTAACCAGTCGCTGAGCGAAGGTTGAAGTACAGGTTAAATCTTTTAGGCAGATTTCAGGAGGATCAAGAATAGAGGAAAGAGGGAAGCCATTCTCTGCGTAAGGATGGTGGCAGAAAAAATTAACCATTTAAACAAGCAGCTTTACGTAGAATGGAATGATATGTTGCAGCTGTTGGAAAAATTCGATATTGATTACGAATGAAGAGTATTCGCTCAGCTATGCCCGAATCAAGTTACTAATATGAGGATGCGAAAGGAATATAAATAGAACTTAGAACAAATAACGAAGTTAGACAGTGGTGTATCTTCTCGCAGGGAGTAGTTCCATATATACTTGGAAGAAGCAATAAAGGGAATATGAGAAGAGGACATTAGAGGAGTGAAAGTGAACAGAGAAGAAATTAACTTTCTGTTTCGCGGAGGACATAGCAGTCCTAGCAGAGTAACGTGAAAACCTCCGGGCTACCTTGAACACAACAATTACAAGTACAATCGAACAAGTAAATGTTAGAATAAATAGGAATAAGACTATAAAACTAGTATGCGGAAGAGAGAAGATTAGTGCAGACGACGCGATACAAGAGGAGAAATTAATTGGGAGCAGCCTAAAATGGGGTGGAAGAAATTTTACGGATATCAAGTGTACTTAAGCTCAAGAAGGAATTCATGAGGAAAAGACTGCTGTTATACTCAAGAAAGATAGCACTCTATGCATGGAACCAATCTGCGAAAGCATTCGTGTGGAGCATGGTGCTCTATTAATCGGAGATATAGAGAATTAGATGACTAGACCAAGAAGAGTGGAAGTCTTCAAAATATGATGCTAGAGGAGAATGCAGAAGATCAAGTGGACGGATAGAGTTAGGAACGAGGGAGTATATAGAGCAGAAGTTAAATCACTTTGCAGAAGTAGTAGTAGTAGTATTTTTGTTTATAGAGTGCTTTGGCGGCTATGGTCATTTCGCACCTCTTCAAATCATAGAGAAAACCCCATTGGACAAACACAACACCCTTGCCCGAGGCGGGACTCGAACCCGCGACCTTTGAGTTACCCGGCGAGCGAGCTACCCCCAGGCTAAGTCGGTGGGCTAATCATTTTGGAGTACGATAAGAAAAAGAGTAACAAGGTAGATAGGGCACACCATGAGACACGATGAGTTCGTGAAGAATATAATAGAGGGAAAAATAGAAGGGAAGACACCGCAGGGAAGGCAGGACAAATACATATAGGGCAAAAGAGATGGGATTTCGGAAAGGAGGACTACTTCGGGTAGAAGAATTAGCATTAGATATGGAAGTGTAGAGAGCTGTAGTTAATCAATTCAGGATTCAAAGACTATTGACGACGGATAGAGGAGCAGTAGTTTTCTTCCGTGGATTACTAAAAAAACGAGATGCCCACTGGTGTATTGCAAATTACCTGATAAAAACAATTTTAAGCATTAATAAGCATTAATGCCTGCAATTCAGGCAATTAAAATTAATTAATTGACTGATTAAATGATAAAACGCACTCAATTTTGGAACTTTGGGATAAAAGACATTGAACGCAAAGTATTTAAATGTCTCGTGACTTTCCTAATACAAGTAATTATTATTAATATGAACATTCACGTGAAATAAAAAATTACATAGCTATACCATATAATGTAATTACATATATTAATGTATCAATCATATTATTAATATTAATAATATTAAATGAGGTTCCTAATTTCGTTTTATTTAATTACCCAATAATGTAATTTGGAGCCTGAGGCACGATATCAATAAACCCGGGGGCACATGTGAGACATCCCGTAAATCTTTCTCGGTCGAATGTTCAAAAGATAATGCCACAAGGCTTGAGCACGTGCAGATGTGGGCAGACGTATATTTCGGTGCATTTCCGATCCACCGCAATGGATGGACAACCGGCATGGAAGCTAAAAGGAAAGCAAGTGTAAGGAAAGGGTAGTGTGGGCGAGTGGGTGGATACGGAGCATCACAGCAGGGGTTTGGGAGGATGCCGCGAAGGGGAAGAGTCTTGCGGAGGACGTCCACTGGCTTTTTTTTACAATCAAAACGAATGAAAAGAGCAAAGACTCTTGGAATCATATCGAAAGTTTCTTATCTTTCTGACACTCTTTGTTTCCATCTCACCTTATCTACTTTCCGAACCGAAAGAGATAACGCCCATATTAATGAAACGGCCGAAGCTGGAGACTATCTGTCATCTGGAAACAAGTAGCGGGTGAACAGGTGCCCCCACAAAGGCTTCCATGACATCTGTACAAATATATATACACAAGAAGTATTTCTAACCCATATAGCTAATATCCGTCGCTTTCTGCTGTTCATCATTTGGTTCAACTTTGGTTTCAGCGATAGGGCTGGGAACTGAAAATCAAGGATTTTCACCTAAAGAAAAAGAACAAGGAAGGATAGTGGGACACTCGGAATTTTTGCTATACTTGTTGTATCAATGACGTCCCGGCTCAGATGAATCTAATCTTGAGATACGGGACATATATCCTTGTCGAAGAACAGAATTTTCAGGGAAAAGCAAATTATAAAAATAACTTTAAAATGGGTGAGAAGTCAGGAAAAAACTAATGGACAAACTAATAGTCAAGGCATCCAGGGGACGAGTTTTGCTTTTGTGGGAGACGAAAGTCCGGAAAACCACGTATAGCCAGCCGCACTTCTCGTTTCACCGTAGAGGGTTTGAATAATATAAAAACTACCACAAACGGCTACAACAGTTACGGTGGCACAGGTTGTACATGCCCACAACAGACCATTATGATGGTAAAGTAGAATTATGTAGATATTTCGGAGGTGATCAAGTATGTAAAAGGAAATGAAAGTTTGATCGTCCTTGGAGACAAGCAACGCGATAATCAGAGAAGGACAGCAAGGAAAAAATTTGGTAAATATGGTCTAGGGAGACGAAATGAAAGATGCGAAAGGTTACTTGATTTGTGCGATCAATGTCATTTAATGGTGATATAACACATTTTAAAAAATCACCCTTGTAGAAGGTATAAACATAATATGCCTGGAGACATAGGGCGATTTCAACTTGATTACATACTCGTAAAAAAACATTTAAAAAGTCATGTAAATGATTGCAGAAGCTACCCAGGAGAAGATTGATCACAATTTAGTACTCACGAAGTGTGAATTGAAATTCAAGTAGTAGTAGTATTTCAGTTTCAGGGTGCTTAGGTGGCTTTAGTCATTTTGCGACTCTATCATTCGAAGATAAAAACCATTTGGACAACACAGTATCCATGCCTTGGGTGGGACTCGAACCCGCGACCTATACCAAAGGAGAAGCGAGTCGCAATTGACTCGGGTTGTTTCTTTAAGGTCTTGGGGAAAACTCTACCTGGCCTGAGTAGAGCTGGCCAGTGGCAGTATTTGGGAGTGCCCTTCTCCCCGAGGGCCGCTTAGCGCCAAACATTAAATCTATACTGCCCGAAAAACTGAGTAAGACGAGCACGGCGCCTTTGAAGCCACAGCAGCTGATGTGGATTTTGAGGGCATGCATCATACCATGTCTGATGCACCTGGCGACATCTGGAGTGGTATCATTGGGACTACTCAGGGCCCTTGATAAGACCACCCGCGAGGCGATCAGGAAATGGCTGCGACTTCCACGCAGGCATTAAGGACGGGGGTCTGGGGATCCCGTCTTTGAGGTGGATGGTTCCACTTCCGGGGCGGAACAAGCTAGTGAGCCTAGCCAAATCAAGCTATTTGGCAGGGCAGTACTTCATCTGCCTTTAGTAGTAGTAGTATTTTGTTTATAAGGTGATTCGACGGCCATTGCCATTTCGCACCTCTTCAAATCACGGAAAAAAATCCAATTGGACAAACGCAACATCTATACCCTAGGTGGGACTCGAACCCCACCCGCGTCCTTTGGGTTACCCGGTAAACGAGCTACCGCTAGACTAACCCGGCCGTATTTGCCTTTATCCCTAAGGGTTGATCTATGGGTACTTTTTGATGCGTCGTTACCTCGCCAATGCGCCTATCAGGCGCTTGTGTGGTGGTATCATACATGAACTAATTTTTTGTTGTACAGTAAACTGTAATATAAAAAGAGGTATGGTTTAGGAATTATATATATTTACGAAAATAAGTAATGTATATGTGTGTCTTTGCTCATTTAATCACTTCCGTAATACCTATGTACAAGCGCTTTGAGGACAGAGTGTGCTTTGAGGACAGTAACTGAGCATGCCAAGAAGAGATCATGCTATTTGCTATAAATTTGTTACTGCGTGTAAAAGTGATATTAGATAGAAAAATTAAAATTAAGGGAATTGAATAATGTTTGAATGCTTAGTCTTATCCTTTTTATCAAAAATTGGGCTGCGAGAAAAATCAATAAATTATTAAATTATCTTGTTATTGCGGTAGTCTGGCGTCAGTATTTACGGTGTCATTTGAATAATAGGCCATCGCAGGTTTTTTTAATTATCTGTATAACCTCTGGATCCAAATCTACGTAAATATAGAATAAATTGATGCATGATATGCAACAGCAATTTCACAATCCTCTTTGTTTACTCATTACTCACACCTGGGTTTTAATTCGAAGTAAATATTACAAATACTGGAATTGTCGCAATTTTCCAAATTCTATTTTTTTCGGACAAGTTCTCATACGGTGGTGCTCACCTTTATTTTATTAAGTGAAAATTAATGAATTGAAGAAGAGAGATGTGTGCTCCAGTGAAAAATGCATAGCGCCCCACGCTCCATCGAGGATGAATTTTTGAATTCTTCCGTGCTCAATGTGATTATCCCTTTCATTTAAAAAAAAAAACAGTGCATTCAATGTTCACATTCTTGATAAATATACCTATAAAACACGACCGATTTCGACGATAATCGTCATCATCAGGTCAATGATGACGCACCAGGTACCAGATGATAACAATTGTCGTCGAAATCGGTCGTGTTTTCTGTTATTCTGTAGAAATACATAAGCGAAAGTCTATTTGTTTCAATATGAAATTCCACCCGGTGGCGGCTTCCTCAGTGAATTTCATTTTCAGTTATAATTTTCCGATTTCGGGTGGACGATATTCCTTAGTAATCCCCTTGCCTAGGCAAAAGTTCATATATTTACTTTAGAAAAGAATGACAGTCCATATTGCTTTGAAAAAGAAAATTTCATTCTCACTCCTAATATTTAAACTTTTAACTTGAAATCGATATAATTACTATATAACTATTGTTTCACAGATCTCTCTGCAGAAGTAATTCATTACATATACGTCCTTGTATCATGAAGCCATAGATCTACGCCTACGTATACGAAATACCCTGCAAACCGCCGCAGGGGCGTGTGGTAGGGGGTGAGTGAGCCATCAGGTATGCATTCCCACATGCACATATTAGATACAATGCACATGCAGAGAAAACACTATCATGCAAATATTTCATTGAGGAAAGAAAATACATGCCATGTGGGAACAAAATCAATTTATATTTAATTTTTAAAACACCATGACAGATAATATACATATATATATATATATACACTAGTTACTCCTCCAAAAATTCCTCGTAACAAATTTTTTCAAATTTAATTCTAACTCCCATACCTCACACCACTTTTGAATCGCATGAATCGAATGAGTCCCTACCTGCTTCATTGCAGATATCTCTGTAAACTACTGCGTCATGAGCAAAGAGGCGAAGTTTGCTACTAACCACGCTATTAATGTCGTTAATTTATAGGAGAAACAATAAGGGACCGATAACACTTCCTTGTTGGACACCAGACGAGACTTCTTCCGGACGAGATCCCGTCCACGAAGACCCTCTGCTTGCGATCTGTCAAAAATCCATTTATCTAGCTCATGGCGTTCTTGTCTATACCGTAGCTTTCTAACTTTAGGAGTAATTCCCTATGAGGAACTTTGTCGAATGCGTTTTTATAATCTAGAAATATAACATATGAAATGGTTTTAGCCGTAACTAGATGGAATTTTTCCATCGTACAGGGTTATAATTACACTGTTGCAGTGTTGTAATTTTAACCATGTACGGTAGAAATATAGCGTCGACCAGACCATTATTTTCTCCCGAGACTAAAATATCCTGAACGAAGAGTGTTAGTTGCGTCTCACGAGATCTACCTTTATTGAAACCGTGTTGGTTTCTGATGAATAAACTCTGGGAATCAATGAGGTATCCAATGACCCAACTTACGTCGATATGGTCAAGGATTTTGCATAGGATAGATGTTAAGGTGATGGGTCGGTAATTACCTGGGACCTCTCTATCGCCTTTTTTAAATATGGGATTGACATTAGCTACTTTCAAGTCCAGGGAAACCAAACCATCATTTAGGGTCTTATAAATTATTTCGAAATAGGGAGCTATTTCCAATGCCTTTCAATTTGTATACGCGGGTCGGTATTTGATCTGGCGATGGCGTAGGATAGAAGTCGTTAAGTTGGCGTTGGATTCGGAGACATGAGACTGCAATTTTAGAAATCGATTCATTGAATCGATCGGATAACGATAGGAGTGGTTAAGTAAGATCTGGTGCTTTCCCGGCGAATGATGTGGATGTTCTCTCGGGTTGACAACCGGGTCAAGGGCTCCATTGTGGCCGACGTTTCGACGCTCGACTCGAGGGTCGTCA
>WURS02458718.1:0-13715 GCA_011762765.2 Rhinocypha anisoptera | reverse complement strand
TCAAATGAAGAGGCAATCACCTTCGTGAACAATTATTTTGCAGAGAAAAACGCCGAGTACTTTTTGGACGGGTTACAAAGATGGGATCATCGCTGGGAGAAGTGTGTAGAGTCACAAGGAGATCATGTTGTCAAATAAAAAATAAATTTCAGAATAAATGTCTAGTAACTTTGTTGGGTCAGAAACTTTTCAGACCACCCTTGTTATACCAGTGCCTGCTTCCTGGGGTTTATTCTAAACAATAGTCTATCTTGGGAAGGTCATATTCAGAATCTTCGCCGCAAGCTCAGCTCAGTGTGCTTCCTGATTCGATTTATCAGACATACTGTAAATAAAGATATCCTACAGTCAATATACTTTGGCGAATTCTATTCTCAGGTCATTTTCAGCATTCTTTTCTGGGGCTCTACACCAAAGGCGAAAATAATCTTTGACATCCAAAAGAGAGCTCTACGACTATGCAAAGCATTCCCTTTTGCTCCACATCTCACCCCTTCTTTAAAAAACTCCATATCCTACCTCTTCCATGTGTATAAATTGTTATGAGAGGTCGAGTGAGCCCATCGCCCGCTCAAGTGGAAGGTTTGAGAGCCACTGGAAGACGAGAATAAAAGGACGGTGCAGTGAGCACATCAGGGCAGTGAGTGTGCGACTGAGGATGGTGAAGGTGGTGGTGAGGGCAGTGCGAGTATCTGGATGATATCTGTTGTAAGAAAGGCAGAATAAAAGAGAGAAAAAGCACCAGAGTTATTCTTTATATGATCCCTAACCCCGTGACAGAGTCGTAACAATATGTTTACTGCTATTGTCCGTGTTAAACATAATCTGTATAAATATGCCACAAATAACAATTATCATTGTTATAACACAAGAAGCTGCACAGATCTCCATCAAACACATATGAAAACAAGAAATGCTGGTTATGCTGCTTGGCATATGAACCTAATACTTTTTAACCTCTCAAGCGTGACTTTAAATGGAGCTGTGTGCTCCCCCAGCGTGTGTGACACAGCGTCTGCGTCCACCCAAACCCAAGTCTCAAGCATGTGCGATGCATCGTTTGCGTCCTGATGTTTCACTAGCAACTATTATCGCTCATGCTCTTATTTCCATGGAGTATATATGAGTGATAGCTTCTTGTTTTCACTCTGGCCTTTTCCCTTCTCTCTGTTTATGTTTACGTATCTAAAAATATTTTTTTACCTAAAGCATGCAAGATAAAGAATTCTCTCTCATGGGAAGGCATCTTGGGCCTGGTTACGGACGATTTGATTCCACTCATGATTTGAATTGAGTGCTTCCAGAGCGCTGTTATGTGTGTGGTGATTCTGAATGCTTTCCTCTGTGGTTCTTTTTTTATCTACTTGATTTTTTATCTAGATCAATGATAGACCAATGTTGTTGTAATCAGTGTTTCAGTATGCGTTGCTTACAAAGTTAATGTGTAATAGATTTTTCTGGAGATGAAATTAAAGAAAGAGTCATTAGAAATTAGGCTGAAATAAGCAGCATTTTCTGTATTTCTCTGAATTTTGTGAAGTAAATATAAGTATTGTCATTTCTCTTTCAGTAGGATGTAAATCATTAGATGATGATCACAATCTGATGCATTGTGCAGAAGAGAATCGAGAAAGCCACAATCCCTTTGAAATGGCTGCTCAGGGACACTGTTTGTCAGAGGATACTCACATGATGTTTATTATGAGAATTGGAAGATTATGTAGCAGGGAGTCAGAATGAAAACCACAGACGGACAATAATAATCCATCATTAACAACGAGCAATGGAATGTTTGACAATACCTGAGAAAGAACAATCATCTGAAGTCAATAATAAATAAATAATCATGTATATATTTGTATATATATATATATATATATATACAAGTATAAATACATAAAAGTAGTATAACAGCTTTTTTAATGGTGAAGTATAAAGTAAAAACCAAGTTGAAACATGCTGCAGTCCTAAAGAAAGGTTATTTGGAGATTTATCTCTCACACCATTACATAAACATTACTTGCTTCCTGCACCTTGTCATTTTTAAGTTTACTTCCTTATTAAGGCATACATATAGATTTTTAACAAATAATTCAACAATTTTTTATATGAAGTGATAGGCATTTGTTGCAAGAAATAAACTGTTTCAGTACTGGTTGGAAACAAAGTGGATATTTTTAAATTCTAACCCATCCCCTTCACAACACAAGTAACTAAATTATAATGGCAAGATAATAAAATAATCCAAAATAACCAAGTTTGTCACAAACTGTCATTTATTCCAAATTTAGAAACAGTACTCTGACGAAAAACCTGACAATTAATAAAATTCCTAGTAAAAGGCAGTGACATATAGCAGTGCAAGTAGGAGCAAACATTAAAAGAATTAAAATTAAGAATATTTTAACAATGAACCAAATGCTTCTCCAATAGACCAGTAAGGGAAATGTAAACTCGAATATGGTACAGTAAATACAGTGCAATAGGAAATGAATGATGTTCTAATAGACACAAATGGGATGATTTCTGTTAACTAAGACTTTCCGTGACATTCATAAATATATTATTGAGGTAAATGAAGGATATGGAATGAATGTTTCCACATGCATTAGATTCAAACTGAATCTAGTATAGGACATCCATAGCATCAAAGTGTATAAACCTGTTTAATATCTAAAAAACTTATTTTTTTAACTAATATTATAGTGGTTTATTATGATAGGTCTTATATGGTTCTTGCATACTAATAATATCAGATATGAAACAATTTACTCATCCCTACTGAAATTCTTTTTAACCCTTTCGTGTCAGACGACCAATATATTGGTCACTCATATGCTATCCCCCTAGAACGAACGACCAATATATTGGTCACTCAGGTGCTATCCCCCTAGAATGAACGACCAATATATTGGTCACTCAGGTGCTATCCCCTCACTACGGACGAACAATATATTTGTTGCTCTGCATGCCAGCCATCCCAGGTATATTTTTGTCGCTTTTTAACTCTCGCTGTGGGAAGGCGAACCTTCCATCAACCCTTTGTCATCCCTTGCGTTGTCTCGGTTGCCCTTTATTCAGAAGATATCCGCGGTTTCTCCTCTGCATTTTTTTTAAACAAAAGTTTATAGAAAAATCAAGTTTGTCATTTAATAACTCAATTCTCATTATTTTGCTCAGCATATGCCAATTTTTAATGAAATTCTACCATTATTTTTAATGAGGTTGTCGTTTCAAAAGCGTATCGTAAATATAGCAATGTTCTCCTTCAGAATTTCCGTACATTATCTTACAGAGTTACTATACTCCGTTTAATTTCTTACAGAGTTAATATCAATATACGAATGATTATTGTACCTGCAAAATTAATACAATGATTAGGAATCAATACACTATACATTTTCTAATGGTACATATGACCTAGATTTGGTTTTTTATATGATGAATCTATGGCTCTGGTTATTTTGAACATGTTAAGTTAGAATATAAGATCCATTTGGCTATCATGCCCTTGGCTGGGCTGGAACCCGCGATCTTTGGGTTAGCCAACGAGCGCACTTATCACCACGTTATCCCGGTCTTCGGAACAAGTAGTTTTACTTAGAATTATATTATCTGGCATAGGAAATGCTTTGGGTCAAAGTCTCAGTAAGGCATTAATGTGCCATTGAATGGTTCTGTTCTGTAAGTGCATATGGAGAAGGAAATTGCAGTTTTCTTGAGAAAACTTTCCTTTTCTTCACTGTGAAATATTCGGTACTATCTTTTTGCTGGCTTCCTCTCAGTTGTTTCAGTTTGTTCTCCAAAGAAAGAACTGGTTGTGACCAAATGTGTCTTGTGGCATTCGCAGCAGTTCCTGCCAATACAACAATGTCAAATATAATGGGAGATGATGAAATCCCTGAAATTTTGATGATGAATAAGTGACGACGAGGATTTATTAAGTGATTTGGACACATCGTCAACTGGTGCTCCTAATTCAGATGCAGAGTGTCACTGATCGGCCGCTAAACTATTGAGTTCATAGTCGTAAAACTGATAGTAAACCTTAGATTGTTTTAGTAATATAAGTCGTATTATTTACATGGAAATTGATGATGACTTGAGGTTTGAGTTATGATATTAACCAAAGTGCAAAATATAGTAGCTAATATATTATAATAATATATACGTTAGTGGTGGGTGATATGTTCTTTCAAGAACCTTCAGTATGAGTTCTAAGTTAAGATTGAGGATAGAAATTAGTTAAAAAATTGCAAACAGAAAATTGATCACAAAAAATTCATTGCTAACATTATGTTTGTAGTATTTAATTATAAATTTCATTTTATAATCCATAGCACATAAACAAATTTGACCACGAACGCATGCCGTGAGAGGGACTCTTGAAGTGACCACAGGAGGGAGGTCATTAGTGCCATTTTTCAGGGAAGAGGTCAAGCTTTCCTCTGAGAAGAGTTCAGGAGAAAAAAATTATTACATGACAACTTATAGATTTCAAACGCTCCTAATAACGATATCCGTAGAGGCGGACAAAATTTCTCCTCACGTGCTTGTATGCAAGACTAGCATTTCAGTTTAGGGCACTGGTGCAAAAGTGTTAATGTTTGATTAGTTCAGATTGCTAGATGTTATATTTCAAATTTATACCAACAAATCTTGAATATTGGGCTATTGAGAGCAACTCCATTAGGGTATGAATTTCATTTTTATGTAATTCAAGACAGAAGTACCCAGACCATATTGCTAGTCATGTCTATGTAAGCCACATAAACACTTCTATGTATTGTACAGGTGTACAATAAACTCATACAGTGGCCTTTCACATCAATACATATTCCAGAGTAAAACTCAATATTGTTCAGGGATTCCAACTTAATTAGCAGGATATTTGCTGCTATTTCACTTACCTGATTAAGTATCCAATGAAAAAATGATGCCCCCAGGGAATTTGTGGCATACATTTCAGTTACTATTTGTCTCCTATTCAAAGACAAAACAGTAGATAGATGATCTGTGGCCATAATGTGTCCACAAAAGACACTAGTCCCATGAAGTAAGGAAAGTAATTAGTCATTTTCCTTATAAAATATAAATGCTTTGAGATGCCAACAAAGGATCAAAATGATTAACTCCCTCCCAAAATAAATGAGATTATAGAAGTTATAAAAATATATACAAATATATACATCTGTATGTATATATAGCAACGGAAAAGGACGAACACAAAATATGATAGAAAAGACAGGTGCTGACAAATTCATATAAGATAAAAGTTCTGTTCTAAAGCGGAATTCAAGCAGGGACTTCTCAATAGCCACCCCGGCATCATGTAACCAATTGCATGACCACAAACTACTTCCTCACTTGAGATTGTGTGGGATTGATATATTCAGCTTTTCTCCATAAGGTATTCAGCCAGCAAGAGTAGACCTTCCGATGCTGAGATTAACACCAGTCCAAGAATGGACAAATTGAGGCAAAGATTGTAAAGGAAGAATGTGTACAGACATTAATTTGAAAGTCAATTGCTTTACGATGAACTAATAGACAAAGTAGGAAATGAAATACATCAGGCCATATACATATTCATACAGTAACAACCACCATATGACGGAAATATGACAAACAAGTCATAAGAAATGTGAAAATGGAAAGGTGAACTGAAAATTAAAATGTTAAGGTAAATATAAAAGTCCTTGTGAATGGAACTTAAGTAAATTTATTTTCAACATTAATTGTATAAGGTGATAAAGATTATTCAAGAATCTTAATTAAAGAATATATATATGATATAATATATATAGTGCACATAGCAGGGTCCATTAAATAATATCTCCTTTATAAAAGTACAATATATATTATCTGTAGATGGAAAACTTTAAATCTGACAGCTTTCCTGAAATAATAAGTCTGAATGGCTAAAAAAAGAATAGTTAATAATAAAACTTTTTAATACAAAGTATCATATTAAAAAAATGTGAATTCTATAAGTGTACATGTAAAGATAAATAAAAACTAAAGACTTTGTTAAAAAAACCAGAAATGGTTTATTATAGTAGCAATATGATATGTCACAAGCAGTTAGAGTGAAAGTAATATGGCTTTTAAGTATTTCAGATAAAATATTTTTTGCAAATAAATAAGAAGATATTGAAGTATTGATATTCCTACATCAATTAAATTACATTTTTAAATAAGTGTGCTTAAATAAACAGAACTTTACCATAAATACAGGGTCAACACTTCAAAAAACATACACGAAAAAGTGTTCCATAGTAATGTGCATGTTTTAGTGTGGTATTCAAAAAAATATTGTCTACAAAAACATTTAACCATAGTTGACAGTAGCCTTTGTATTCAAGGCATATCATCAAGGGGTTTGAACTATACTTTATTCCCTTCAATAGCATCGTAACTGAGAGTTATTACCAAAATATCTGTGGCAACAATAATTCTCTCTGGGGATAGCCATAAGTTACAAGCAGTACTGAGAGACATTAAGCAATACAAGCATTAAATACTGCAAGGCCAATGTTTTAGATTATATAATTTAAAGAATCTCCAGTCTCCAATGGATACATGTGCCAAGGACATTTCCAAACATTATTTATTCAAAGAATGGAACAAATCTGCCATCCAAGGTAAAGAAAAATATGCTGTGAGAGAAAATATGTATACTGCCCTGATAGCAATTTCTCTGCAGAATATATCGAATGAAAGCTCCTTAATTGTAAACTGCTTCATGAACTCCCAAATGAGGTTATTAAATTTAGGTATTAGGAGTTATTTGGTATTGCCCTCTAGACCTAAATGCAATTGTACACATATCACAAAGGTACAGGTAGACTCGATCATAAATCATGGAGTCCATCTTAACACTGAACTGGAAATGAAAACCATATGATAAAGAGAACACTTGTATTGCTTCTCACTGGTGAGAATAAGGTGGTGCTCCACCAGCCCCAAAAGTTTGTTGACTCATTAAATTATACATTCGTTTTGGCTGTGATCCACATTAATGCAGCCTTGAGACTTTTGCCAGGGTGGGTTAATATGTGATGGTGTAGAGAACATTTCAAGGCAAAAGTCTGTGAACACTAAGAGAGGTGAAATTCTTCTCGCCAGTGTTGAATAGTGAATAGGAATAAAAGATACTCATTTGGAGGAAAGAACAAGAGCATCTGTTGCAGGTGAAAGTTTTTAACCAGTGTGGGTAAGCATGTGAGTATTAAGGTTACTCTTTTGAGAGAAAGAACGCGAGCACTTATCACAGGTGAAAGGTTTTTCACCAGTGTGGATTAATAAGTGTCTATTTAGGTTACCTTTTTGGCTGAATGTTCGCGAACACTTGTCACAGGTGAAACACTTTTCGCCTGTGTGGGTTAGTATGTGGCTATTAAGGCTACTCTTATGGAAGAAAGAACGAGAACACCTGTCACAGGTGAAATTCTTTTGACCAGTGTGTCTTATTAAGTGTTGATTTAGGTTACCCTTTTCCCTGAAAGTTAGCGAACATTTGTCACAGGCGAAAGGCTTTTCACCAGTGTGGGTTAATAAGTGTTTATTTAGGTTACCCTTTTCGCTGAAAGTTCGCGAACACTTGCCACAAGTGAAACGCTTTTCGCCTGTGTGGGTTAGTATGTGTTTATTAAGGTCACTCTTTTGGAAGAAGGAACGAGAACACTTGTCGCAAGTGAAATGCTTTTCGCCAGTGTGTCTTAATAAGTGTTTATTTAGGTTACCCCTATCACTGAAAGTTCGCGAACACTTGCCACAGGTGAAACGCTTTTCACCTGTGTGGGTTAGTATGTGGGTTTTAAGGCTGCTCTTGTGGAAGAAAGAACGAGGACACCTGTCACAGGTGAAATGCTTTTCACCAGTGTGTCTTAATAAGTGTTTATTTAGGTTATGCTTTTCGCTGAAAGTTCGCGAACACTTGCCACAGGTGAAACGCTTTTCGCCTGTGTGTGTTAGTATGTGGCTATTAAGGCTACTCTTTTTGAAGAAAGAACGAGAACAACTGTCACAGGTAAAATGCTTTTCACCAGTGTGTCTTAATAAGTGTTGATTTAGGTTACCCTTTTCGCTGAAAGTTCGAGAACACTTGCCACAGGTGAAACGCCTTTCGCCTGTATGGGTTAGTATGTGTCTATTAAGTTCATCCTTTTGGATGAAAGAACGAGAACACCTGGCACAAGTGAAATGCTTTTCGCCAGTGTGTCTTAATAAGTGTCTATTTAGGGAACCCTTTTGGGAGAATGACTTAAAGCACCTGCAACAGGAGAAAGGCTTTTCGCCTGTGTGGGTTAATAGGTGGTTATTAAGGTGAGCCTTTTTGAAGAACGAGTTCGAGCACCTGTCACAGGTGAATGGTTTTTTGCCAGTATGAGTTAATAAGTGTCTAATTAGCTTACCCTTTTCGTTGAAAGTTTGGGAACAAGTGCCACAGATGAAACCCTTTTTGGACATATGAGATAAGACATGGTGATTGAGGTTATTTTGAGAGGTGAAAGACAATGAACATGTGCTGCAAACAAAACAATATTTGGGTGTATGGAGTAATATATGTGCTGCAAGGGATCTCTTCTGGATGAATGAATGAAAACACATTGCACAGGAATATTTCTTTTCACCCTTATTCATCACCTGTTGATGGTTAAAGTCAGATTTATGCTTAAAGTATATTCCAGGGTAATTGCACGATTGTTCTCTGAGTCGCTCTGTTTTACACGTACCCTTTCCCTTCACATGTTTGTTACAGATATTGTGTGAAAATGATCCTTTCTTACCTCCAGGAATTGGTATTGTCTTCACTGCACTGGAGATTCCAGGATGGAGAGATTCTATGTGCAACTTGTAATCATCTGCATTTTGAAACTCCAATAGGCACACCTTACACTGGAGGAAGTTGATGCTACTCTGTGCATTCTGGTTTTCCATCACCACGCCCTCAGTGTGAAGTTCTATAGAGCATTTGTTGGACACACAGGGTATTGCATTTGATGTCAAATCCATGCTGATTTTTTCAGCCTGGACACAACTTATATTCTCCAAACCTCTCATGGTTGAAATCATGCATTCACTAGAGAGATTTTCATTGGTAGACAACTTTCTGTGATTTGCATCACCATCAGAGATGTACCTCTCTGTTGGTTCTTTATATCCACTACTCTGAGAAGGCTGATAGCAAATAACTCCACTCTCCATCTTCTCCCAACAACACTGTGTGCAATCAGGATTCACCAATTCTGCAGGTGATTCTAAAAGGAATGTTATTTGTTACAACTGTTATTTTGACTCAATAATATCCACATACATGTGCAAAGTGTTTGCAAAGAATACAGTGTTAATTTTCAAACCATAGTTTAATAAGCCATTGATTGAGTTTATGCAGTATAATGCTGTTGTGTCAGGTAACTTATGATAACACCCATTTAAAAGTTTATTCTTTCTTTATAATTGTAAAACATATTTGTGTCACATTAATACATATATGTATGAATTTTACTAAAAGGGTAAAGGCCACAAAATATGGTCCATGATATTATTCATTACACATTGTATTACCTAATTAAAAAGATATTTTTATGACTGAGACGGGTGACAATAACTGGTCTAACATAGTGCATGACATCCACGCATGCTTATGCGGGATATGTTTGTATAATAAAGGAAGTAAGGCTGCATCATTTTCTAGCCCAACCATGTGATCACTGATTTTACAATGGATACAAATGCACATATTATATAAGTAGCAGTTAATACCAACACATGATAACATTCTAATTTCATCTTCAAGATTAAATATAAAATGTAACTCAAGCCTCTCATTGAATATTTGCATGCACAATTTTTTAATCTGATTACCTTATAATAAAACTTCATTCTTAACTACATGTTCGACTTGGCATATATTCCCTAAGCAATTTCAATTAGGTTTATTTAGCTATAAAGTCTTATCTATGAAAGTTTCATGGGACAAATGTGTTTAATGAACACTAACCATGCTAGTGCATACAGAAAGACACTCATTTTTTTCTTATTTTTACATGATTGGTCTTTTGACTATGGAAGATGTCATTTCTGATGAGATCATGAATAGGTTAATGAGTGATATTGTGAATTATCTAAGGTGGGTTTAATAATTGAGGGTGGAGCTGTGGGATAGTGTTCCAAAGGCAATCAAAGAATGTGTAAAGAGGTCTTCTATGTTCAACTAGCTAATTAAGCACTAGCTAATGGAACAATCTAAGTTGAAATTGCTCTTTGGCCCGATCTCCCTACAAACAACAAACTGCAGCCATTACATATACCATATTCTTTTATTTCATCTAAAAAACTTACTGACTTAATGGAACATGTGAGGACATGAAGTCAAATCTGCAGTAGAAAACAGGTTTCACTAAAACTCTGAGATGTCACAAGACTAGAAAACACTAAAAAAGATTACCATGCCAGAATAGTCTGAACTTTCAGTACCTTAATTTTAGGATATGCTATGCAGAAGTCATAACTGCCACTGTAGTTTAAAGTTTTTTTATACAAAATATACTAAAAATTCTTTTTAATGTTCAACCAGACCCTTACATTCTGATGAACAAAGGCATTCATTATACTCATAAAATACCAAATAGTGAAACTCATTATTCATTTTTTTGAGTAGCAGAACAATTGTAGGTCACATAATCATTGGCTGCGATGACCATATAAAATATGTAAGTTACATTACAAAGTCTTGACAATGAATGATGAAATTTTAGCATTCAATTGAAATATGAGCAATAGATGAACATATTAAAATAAACAGTGGATTGATGGTATGCACATAACCCTTAAATCTTTACCCTAAGAAAGGGAAAAATCCATCAGATTTCCTATTAGCAGGATAGGTAATCATAGCTTAAGTCCCAAAATGATGATAAAATTTTAAAAGGCTACTATGAAATTGCACCATTACATTGTAATTCTATAATGTGTCAAATGCATTGTCATAATTCAGGGTAGATGAAAGGCATTAAAAACTTTTATTCTGCATGACAGCCTTTAATGGGGAGCACAATGTTTACTTCTTCTATTTCAGGAAAGAAACAAATTGGATACTAAAAGAAACTAATCCTTTCAGAATTGGACAAAAACAGTATTAAAAATAATCAGGAATTGTATTGAAATAATCAATTTCTTGGGAAAAAGAATCATAATTTTCCATCTCTAATTCAAAACTCTTTCTATGGCTCACCTTGTGTCAGACAAGTTTCAACCTTCCCATTCACTCTGTCTTCTCCCGCCATTTCGGACTCCATAAGGGCACTGCTACTCACTGTGGATCTCTCCACTGTTGTGAGATAGGGATTGGTCTCCACATCGCCCTCATTCATCTCTACCTGCGACAACCAGGAGGAGAGCTGACCTCAGAATTCATTGAAAATTTTGTAAGGCACACACAGCAACACGTTATGTAATGAAAAAGTTTCTTACAGAGATCAACAGCAACAGAGAGGAAAATTCTCTCTCTGTCACTGTCGAAGGCGCTCCATCCACCAAAACGTATGAACTAAATGATGTCAGTGTCCTTTTAATTTGTCTCTATCCTCAATTATATCTCTTTAATTATTTATATGTGAATGTACTTCACTGCCACCAAGATCCACATGGCACTATTATATGCCAACCTCTTCATGGGCCATCTCGAACAAACTTTTCTCATCTCTTAAAAATTGAAACCCCTCCTCTGGGCCTCCCGTATTGATGCTACCTTTCTACTTTGGCACCATGGAGAAATAAAAATTTACTTTAACGTCTTTCTTTAAACTCTGCTTCCTCCTTAGCTTTCACTTCTTCCATGTCTGATACCTCTGTAACTTTCTTGGATATAGAAATTGCACCACAACTCATTACTATCTGTCTTTATTATTTATTATCTATTTTATTCCCTGTCTGACTCCAGTGAAAATATTTAATTAGAAGTGATAAGAAATATAGCTGTGAACAATGGTTACCCAGTAAATTTAATTGACAAATTTTACAGGAGGAAACTAAACAAAATAAGCTATAAACAGCATTTATAGTATGAATTCAGTAAGCGACCCCTCTGCCAAATGGAAATGCATAATTAATTTAGGGGATTATTCCCTAAAAATAGTCAATATGTTACCAAAAGGAAGTATTAGGTGTGCGTTCTACCAAAAATCCAACCTAGGGAACCACATCTCACAGACAAAAGAAAGGATTCCTCAATCCAAGAAAAGTTGAGTGTACAAATTATAGTGGGCAGAGTGCCCGGTTGAATATATCGGGCAAAAAAGACAAAAATTCCAAGAAAGTGTCAAGGAGCATGAAGCTTGTGAAAGAAATAAAAACTATTACAACTCTCTTAAGCCAAACATCTGATCGAAAAATGCCACCATCATGACTGTGAACCAGAGATTCTACACATTGAAAATAAAGGCAAAAGACATAATGAATTGGAACAGTTGGAGGTTTTAAAATGTAAGAGATCAAAAGACAAAATTGTTAACGAATTTTTGTACACTTCCCACTCCCTCCTCCTTGATCTGCCACTCTTTCACCCAAGTTACCCCCCTCCCCATGACCGACCTAAAACCAGAACCATTGTTAACGACTGCAGACAGCCTATATTGTAATACTTATAATTGTAGCTCCCCTCCCTTTTGCCTTTCCATCCACTCACAACCTTCCTCCCACAACCCTTCCCACATTCAGAAACCCCCAACCCTCCTATTTGGATGAGTATTTAAAGGAGTGCCCTACAGTAAAATTCACCTGATGATGACAGCCCTGTCGAAATCTAGGTCATTTTCTAAAATAAAATTGATTAGTGTATTTGTCTTAATCAAATATACTCCATGATTTATTCAAATCGATAAACCCTCCACTCGATGACCTCACAACCCCTCCAAACTTCTCAAAATTCAACAGACCCAGGTACAAATGCTGCCCACTTCTCCAATTACAAAACTCAGAAGGCAAGACCAATAGTTTTGGCTAACAGCACCACCATAAACATGATATATAGCACCTCTCTGCAATTTTTGTCCTGTTTTCATACAGATGAGTGCACCACGAGTCTTGCAATTAGAATAATTAACTACCGAAATTCCACAAAATCCCTGTCTCTTTCAATCACCCCATTCCTAAACACACCCAGTCACACTATCAACATTTTGATACTACTTTTTATACTGCAGTCATAGAATCCCTCCATACGTCAGCCACAGGCATCAAGGTGAGAACTCACGAGAGCTCACATATCTTTAAAAGATGCAAACAAACCACTGGGCCTCAACCAAACCAATAAGTTACACATAATAACAACTCCTCTCTCCTTAAATCAAACCTTCGAAACAGTCACTCTCCTTCACACCCTAATTCACTCTATACCCCACCCCTCACCAATCATCGCCTCACAAAACGGTCAGAACTTCCTCCATCTGCTACTCTCCTCCCCCACCCTTCCCCCTTTTAACTGCTCGTATTATAGAATGGTTTCTTTATTACATCCATCAGAATGATCAGCAAAGCCGTTGACACTTAAGAATAGCTTACTCTCAAAACCATTCTTTAACCCACATCCTTTAACTGAAGAGTTCCCCCTAATTCCAAACCACCCCTTCCAATAATTCCCCCTTCTCTCCCACCCACCCATAGTATCGCAACCTCCCTTCATTACCCTTCTATTGCCTTCCTCTCCTGCT
>WURS02458707.1:0-13715 GCA_011762765.2 Rhinocypha anisoptera | reverse complement strand
GTTCTATGCTCAAAGCACGTGCAATCGACTTTAGTATCGATATTATCGACATCAAACCTGTTTTAATCCAATATATTTGATTTCATGTTTTATAAACCAATATATTTGTTTCACATTCAATATATTGGTTTCCAGTTCTCTGTGTGAATTCAAATTTAACTTTCGTTGTTATATGATTCGAATTCTTAACCGATTCCATTCTAACTTTTGGTGTTATAATTCATATTCTTAACTGATTCGATTCTAACTTTTTATGTTACACTTTGAATTCTTTACCGATTTGAATGTAACTTTTGGTATTATGATTCGATTCTAAATTTCGTTGTTATGATTCGAATTCTTAACTGATTCAATTCTAATTTTTTATTTTTTAAATTGCAAAGTGAATTAGCAATGACAGTGTGGTGAAGTGATAGATTTGATTAGATTTTAAATTTCTAATACCTTCTCGTTGAAACAGAGCGGACGCGTTTTGCAGCGCAGCCAAAGTACCCTACTTCCGAGTGTCTCCCACCCTAACTGAGATGATTGAGCTCGACGAGCAAATGGACTACAAAATAGTTCACTGTATGTGGGAAACCAAGTACTTCATGTACCGAATGCAGGACGAGGTGAAGATTGTGGTCAACTATCTCAAGGAGTACGCCGAGGCGATGCACATGCCAGACACGCTGAGACGCAACTCAACTAGAAAATTGAGACAGTCTAGATTGAGACTGGGGAAGACCAGCAAACGATCTGTTGTGATGGCCAACTCGAGTTCAAGGATAGATCAACACAGCAAACAATCCACGCCGATGGATTCTAAACAAGACAGAAAATCTAGCAAGTAAAACTATATTAAAATATTTGTTTTGTTAAATTAATATTTTAATTTTTACAAGAGAGCCGCTTGTAAATAAACAACAGCAAAGCTACCGAGTTTAAACTTTGAAAAAATATATGCAAAAAATTCGAAACAAATCGAGTGAGAATTGAAAAAGTTCAAATTCCGAATCAAATTGAATAAGAATTTGAAAAATTTAGAATAAAATTCAAATTACAGCAATAAAAGTTAGAATTTAATCAGTAATAAATTCGAATTACAACAACAAAAGTTGGATTAGAATTGATTAAGCATAGTGGAAGTAGCGTAACTCTCACAGTACAAAAACGAGAGAGAGAGAGAGAGAGAGAAAAGAATGAAAGAAAGTGAGTAAATGAATTAAGGAAAATGTAAATGAGTAAACATGAAATAAAAAGTGAGAAAATGAAAATAACTCAAAATTCGAATAATTAGAAAACTCCCAAAAAGTAAAATGTCAAATCATCCAAAGTGAGACCGAGTTGGATCGAAATAGCCTAAATATTAAGTGTGTTTCCGTGTAAGTTTGAGCCTGTTTCATTGAGTTCAATTGTTTCTATCCAATTTAATTCGCGACTTTGACTCGATGTGTAGCTAATATTTAACAGTTTTTTTGGGGTCGATCAGGTTTTATTTCTTAAAGCTACCAACAACAAAATGAGGAAGATGAAAATGTCAAGTTTTTGGATGATTCTTCTCTACCTGTTGCAACTTGGAAAAGTGAAAGGTGGTTTTGGCTTTTTTGGTGGCGCCGAGGAGAAGAAAGTGGATCGCATTGTTGTGGTATGTGTATTGATCTTTTAAATAAACTAGTTTTAGTCCAATAATCTTGATGATAATGGTGTTATTTTTAAGGTGATGCGTCACGGGGACCGAGCACCAATGTTTCCGATGCCCTATGAACGCGAATTGAAACACTCCTGGCCAATGGGCTATGGACATCTCACTCCGGTATGCTCATATTTTTTATTTTAGACAACCATTGATTTGTTGTAATTAAAACTCTAAAATAGTAGGAATTAGAAGATTGACTTTACTAAATATTCTGAATAGTACAGTGCTGTACGCACAAAATTGTCTATTGGGAGAATGATTCGAATTTGTATCCGATTCGATTTTAACTGCGTGTTATGATTAGAATTTTTATTAAATTCGATTGTAACTTTGTGTGTTATGATTTGAATATTTATCCGATTCGATTTTAACTTATATTGTTATAATTCGAATTCTTATCTGGTTCGATTCTAACTTTGCGTTTTATGATTCGAATTTTTTTCCGAATCAATTTTAACTTTTCGTATTATGATTAGAATTCTTATCAGATTCGATTCTAACTTTTTGTGTTATGATTCAAATTCTTATTCGATTCGATTTTAACTTATTGTGTTATGATTCGAATTTTTATCCGAATCGATTCTAACTTTGTGTGTTATAATTTGAAATCTTATCTGATTCGATTCTAACTTTGCGTGTTTACCGAAATATTAATCGAAATCTTACCCAATTCGATTTTTGATTTACCTTAGCCTGGCAAACTGCGCATGTTTCGCAGTGGTCAATTTCTAAAACGTCGTTACTCGAAGTACTTTCCCGATCGTTACATCAGTCCTCGCGATGTCTACATTCGAAGCAGTGCCGTGGAACGATGCCTCGAGTCCGCTCAGTTGGTCGCTGCTGGACTTTGCCCGCCCAGCATGGAGTGAGTATATATCTCAATCAAAATTTAACTCAAATTCTGATCTTGATCCATTAATTAATATAAAAATAACAGAAACATGTGGAACAATGAGCTGGGTGAGATCTGGCAACCGGTTCCGATCTATTCGGTCAACTTGACTGAGGATGGAGTGAGTTTTTGGTTTCTTTTCTCTTTTTTCTCTTTAGATATGCTTTCAATATTTTTTCTTATCTCACTTTTGTTACTATCCTTTTTGCTTTCTTTCCCTCTTGTTCGTTCTTTGATCTTTCTAATTACTAAACTTTACTTTATTTTTCTAATTTTTCTCCAACCAAGCTTCTGTACCCTAGTTCAAACTGTCCCAAAGCGGATAAACTCTTTGAGCACATCCAATCCAGTCCGATTGGCAAGTCTCTCATGTCTAATGTTGAGGTGAGTCTATTGTTGTTGTTGTATTTTTGGTTATTATCAGAGCAAAGAGTTGATATTCCAATTCTTATTCGATTCGATTCGAACTCTTTGCGTTGTTTCTTTTGGTAATTCTATCTACACTTAATATAAATGCGTGATAGACTTTGGTCGTCGTTTTTAGACAATTTTTTCGTTTCACGACATTTTTGCACTGTAAAAGTTACGCTACTTCTACTGTGCTTAACCGATTCGAATCTAACTTTCGTTGTTGTGAATCGAATTCATTACCGATTCGAATCTAACTTTGGCTGTTTTGATTCGAATTTATTACCGATTCGAATATAACTTTCTGTGTAGTGATTCGAATTTTATTCCAATTTGATTCGAATTTTTATCTAATTTGATTCAAACGTTCTAACTTTTCCAATTTTCACTCGATTCTATTTGATTTTTTTGCATAACCATTCGAATTATAATAACTTGAGTTTGACTTTGCGCGCTGACTTTAGCGCCGGCCCTCTTGTAATTATTTTTTTAATTTCTAATATACTTTATTTCTGAATGTTTAGGAAAAATTGATCCCAGTGGCACTGCAATCTCGCTTCGAGTTGCCCGGTTATCGTGCCTTGCGTCAGTTGTTTGACAATTTGCTGTGTGCGGTCGCCTTTGGTCACCGTCCGCCTCACTGGCTCAACGACCATCTCTTTGGCTTTCTCGACGAACTCTTCTGGGAGTCGTTCAAGTTTGACTACTCGGGCGTGGTGATGCCCGAATTGAGACGATTGCGCGCTGGTAGGTGGTGATGAACTCTCTCTCTCTCTCTTTCACTTTTTCTCTCTCACAATCTCATTCTCACTCATTCTCTCTCTCTCTCTCTCATTCTATCTCTCACTCTATCTTACTCATTCTTTTTCTCTTTTTCACTCTCTCTCTCTCTCTTTCTCATTCTTTCTTTCTCAATATCATTATAACTCACTCTATCTTTCTTAATCTCTCTCTCTCATTCTATCTTTTTCATTCATTCTTTCACTCTATCTCACTCATTTTTCTCTCTCTCTCTCTCTCTCTCTCTCTCTCTTCATTCTATCTTTCTCATTCTCTCTCTCTCTCTCTCTCTCTCTCTCTCTCTCTCTCTCTCTCTCTAATTCTACTTTACCCCTCAAGGTGTTCTACTGAACGAAATCTTCGAGCGACTCAACCCGGATCGCGAGGACCAAAAGTTGACTCTTTTCATGACTCACGACTCGCAGATTGTTCATCTCATGGACGCACTCAACATTCCACTGAATGGCACCATTAAGTTTGGTAAGTATTAACTAGATAGATAAAAGAGAGACAACTCGAAATTGATTTTGAGTTAAAATAGTTTCTGTTCTTTTGTGGATTTGAATTTATATAGCTTTGATTCGAATTCATTTACGATTCGATTCGAATTTACCTCCGATTCGATTCGAATTTATATCTGATTCGATTCGAATTTATATCCGATCCAATTCGAATTCATATCGGATTCGATTCGAATTTATATCCGATTCAATTCAAATTCATATCCGATTCGAATTTATATCTGATTCGATTTGAATTGTTGTCTGATTCAAATCCATATCTGATTTGATTTTTTACTGTTTCTTGTTCCAGGAATGATGTTAATGTTTGAGTCAAGTCGCCAAGGCGGAGTTCGTTTGTTCGCAGTGAGTCAGGACAAACCAACCGATCATCTCACTCCCTACGAACTTCACTTTCCGGGCAGCGAGGGTGCCAAGGCACCTAGCCGAGAGTTTCTTCTCGACCAGTATCGATCACTCTTCTTGACCTTTCACGAGTGGCTTGTCGAGTGCTTTGGGACCATTCCGCAACGTTGGTTCCACTTTGAACTTTAAACTCTTTATCTCTCACTTTCTCTCACCGGGGGTTAAACTTTTTTGTTGCTATATTTTGGTTTTATCTGTTTAGAAAAAAAATGATTCGTGAAATTAGTTTTTACTCTGTACCAAAGCAACTTACTTTTATTTCTTTTTTAAAATTAAAATAAAAAATAATTACAAAACAAACAAGTTTAAGACTGAATTTTAAAGTTTTTATTTTCCGAATTTTATTTACATATATGTTGACTAGGATGATGATGGGTTCGAAAATTCGCGTTTCTTGTCGAGAACAAAGATAAACACTGCCACATAGGATAGGACCAACTTTTTAGGAAAGAAAGATCAAAGTTAGTTTGTTAGTACATAGACTAGACAGGCTTGCTACATGCTTGCATAGTCTAGTTAGTACTTGTATGTAATCTTTAGGTATTTTAATTCATTGACTTTGGGAAGACTGGGCGTTTATTTATCTTAATACTGTGTGTTGTTTATGCTAAAATTGACTCGGGCACTCCATTTTCGAAATTTATGCATGCGAAAATGTATATAGAATAAAAAGTAGGTAGCGCCATCTTTTGGTCAAGATAGATAAACGCTCAATCTGCCCGAACTAATCAGAATGCCTGTAATTCGCAAATGAGTATAGGGAGTTCAAAATATCTATTCAAAGAATATTCCAAAAAGAAAGCACACATTTGAAATGTCACTTAAGCATTACTTTTGGAAAATTTTGCGAATTAATTTTCGGAATAACCGACAGTCAACATGGGATCAAAATTTGCAAATTATTTGGGTTTTTCTAAGAGCCATATTTAAACTACTGTTTATGGTGAATTAATCACCGCGAATTACGAATTAATGGAATTATCGGCACTTTAGTATAGAAATATATAAGTAGGGGTTTAATTTAACAGTTGACAACGTGAATTACAGGCATTTTTTTACTGTAGTTAAAATCCCATGCCAAATCCAACCTCAAACAGATAGGTAAAGGTGCACGATGACATGGGTCCAATGGTGAGACCATACTTATGTCCACGAGACATTCGTCCGAAGATATCCTCCAATTTAAGCTTGGTTGCAAGTTGATTCCTTCCCAGACCTGTCTGCACGGGAATGATACACTTGCGAAAACGATAGTTGGCCTGGATGGTGTAGGCCACGCTCACCATTGGAATTGCCCCGAGATGAGCGTGAACGATAATGATAAAAAGGAAGATAAAAATCTCCATATTGGTCATCGAATCCATGAGAATCAGGCTAACCATGTAGGCATTGACCGGAATGCTGATTAGCACGAAAAGCAACAATGCATTGCCCCACACGTCCTTGTTGGTGTAGACAATGTAGTACACTAATTATAATTATAATTAATTAATGACGAACAAAAATAAACTTCAAGAATATAGTCCTTTGTCGTTTATACGGCAAATTCACTAAAAACTAGAGCGTTTTTGTATTGAGATTGTTGTTATTCACTTTTTAAAAAAAAATTGACATACTTTTCCTAATTAGGATTTTTATTTTTTTAGGTTTATGAGGTTTAAAGAAAGTTTACATTTCAAATTATAAAAAAGATTTTTGGAAACCATGTTTAATTCGCCGTAATAGTTAGAGGGGATAGCATAATGGCATGGACTTCGTGCTATTGCATATTGTGCTAGAGGTTCGATTCCTGAGCTCGGGGCTGAAAAAGTGGTTTCTTTTCTGGTCTCTCCCAGAGCGGGTTGGTCACTTATGGCTTATGCGACGACTCGGCCGAAGTATCAAGTTGATTCTATCAACTGTCGCCAACCTTGCCCAGTTTTCGAACTAGGGTAATGCAGGACACCTTTCTGCAGCAGGAGTTTGCCACCATTTGGGGGCTCTCTTTCAAACCTAAGGCTTAGTGAAGAAGATGTCTGATTCGATGTAAAACATTTCTGTGCTTTTTGAAATCTACCCGAGTTTTAACACATACAGTACAGTATGCCCTCATACTCACCGCGAGTGAGGGTCAAGATCATTAAAGGACTGTGAAAGGTACACGAGAAAATGGGCGTAGTAAGGGAAGCTAGACGGCGTGGACAGAAGCCTTTCACAGTTCGACCAGCGTGTAAACTCTCACAGTGCTTTGACATTGCTTAGGCGCATTTCACATATGACATGTGAAACTATTGAAGAGCAAAAGTATGAGGGTATACTGTACTTTCAGTTTAGTACTAGTTCCACAATCTGACAGATGGCACTGTTCTCCATTTTAACAAACATTTGAACTATTCCTAAATAGATTACTTACCGATTGTGGAGTGTTGCTGAATCAGATACCGAACGGTGGGTGGGATGAGTCGATTGAGCAATTGGTTGAGTCGAACTCGAGCGCGAATATTGGTAAAGATGTGATACAACTCGTTGAAATGACAGATGTAGAGCACACTGCAGTAGGTGGCCATCAGCGTGAAGAGTACGCCACACTGGGTGAAGGAGATGGCGAGATATGCAAAGTGAATGAAGTCAATCACGAAGATGATTATCTGCCACCAGGAATAGTGAGGCAGAAGTACAATGCTGTAGTAGGTAATGCCTACCACAGACAATGTGACTGAAATATCCAAAATTGTAAAAACTTTAATTTATATATATTTTTTACAAGAGGGCCGGCGTTTAAGCGCCATCTGCCTCTTGTAAAAAACAGTGGCAAACTCGAATTGATTCGAAGCATTATGCAAATAAATTCGAATCAAATCGAGCGAGAATTGAACAAGTTCGAATTCCGAATCAAATTGACAGAGAATTTGAAGATTTATGCACAAAATTCGAACAAAATCTGAATAAAATTTTAACCATAACACAGAAAGTTAGATTCGAATCGGTAACAAATTCGAATCACAACAACGAAAGTTGGATTCGAATAGGTTAAGCACAGTGGAAGTAGCATAACTCTCACAGTACAAAAACGTAGGCGGCACAATACCAAAAAATGACAGAAAATAGAACATAGAAATACTTCTAAATCAGCTCAGCGTTACCACTATATAAGTATCATATTTCTAATCTTAACAAAAAAATGAGTTTGACCCTTTCGATTCCAATGATTGTCAGTAAAAGATAAGTCTTATATTGCTAATTGAATGAGCGGGACCCATACGTCCCGATAGCACCTTCGGGAGCGAAAGGGTTAAAATGTGGGTGACATATACACACTATAAAACTTTATCCCTCTTCTTTTATCGCACATTTTCACTATCACATTTTTGGTTAACATTAAAAAAAATAGCATTTTCAAAAATTCGAACTCCATACAGCAAAGTATCATCAGAGCATAGATGCATGAATCGAGAACGACTAGACAAAGAATCATTTGAGCTCGAGTCTGAAAGGAGGCGGTGGGAAAGAGTGGCATCTGTTCGCGCATAAATCCCTTCTTGTCCACATGATCCAACTGGCTCCACACCTCGACCTGAGCCCACCACTGACATCCCTTGGTGAAGAGTGCATCTGGAATGAACGAAATCAAAGTGGGATAGCTTGTCGCGAAAACTCGCATCTTTTCCCGTGCACATTGGTCTACGATTTTACGTATTTCATCGGGACACTTCTGGTGTCGCCAGTAGATCTCCGTGTGCCGTACACAGATGTCGTAGATGATCTGAAAGCTTAGAGTGTGGACGTGAGTGAAGAAGAACACTTTCTTGCCAACAAGTGCCAGGGCGTGCAGTGCTATCAGCAAAATGAAGAAGTAGAGATTGAACAAATCCGAGTTATATTGAGCAAGACCACCGAAGACGTCGTAGCGGTAATAAGTAGTATTGTTGAGGAACATGTGAATTACCAGTGCATAACGTATTGGGTACAAGATGAAACCGACTACTTCCAAGCGTTGTAAGAGGCGATATCCTGGCTCGTTGTGTCGTTCCACAATCTCCTTGACTTGGGCATGAAAGAAGTGACGTAGATTGCGCAACATGTCCACCAGATCATAAAAGGATTTCTTATCAATAAGGCGAAATATATGATCTTATTTGATAATTAAATGTATAATGCGTTGAATCAAGATGGCTCAAGATAACGTTATAGTTAACGTTAAATCTGCTTGTTCAACAAAAAAGTTTCAATGGTTGCAATATGGTTCTCAAAGTATTGAGAATCTAAAACAATCGATTTAATCAATATGTCAATATAACTCAATTTCCGTTCTTTTAAAATGTGTTTCGAAAACACAAACAAACCCATTGGTTGAATATAGTCACATGACATTTTTAAAAAAGCATTAACTACGTAAAATGGATAGAATAAACTCGAAAAAATTTCTAAAGGAATATGTAAATAGCATGAATATATTTATATATTTTTGTATATAAATAAATAATGGTAATGATGATCTTCAAATTTACCTCCTCTCGAAGAGTCAAATTAACTCATTAGCAAAATAGAGAAAAGAATTTAAATTAAAGACTAGCAATCTCCCGTAGAGCTGCTTTTTTAATGTACTAGTAAAGCACTGTGAAAGTTAATTAAAACTTTAGTTTGCCGCTAGGTGGCGACTAGTCTAGAAAACAATTTAAAAATTTTTATCCCTACTTACGTTAAAAACCTTGTCCAGATTCTCTCGTTGCAACGCCATCTATTGCTTAAAAAATGTTTTAATAAAATATTATTTAAATATTTATTATTATTATTATTATTGCCGGAAGTCATTGTGAGAACGAGACAATAGGCGCAATGTGAAGCGAGGTAAAATAACACAAGAGAGAGAGAGAGAGAGAGAGAGAGAGAAGAGTAAACAAATTATAGGGTTATAAGTGTTATAACAAAGTCTCCAACGTAGTCTGTCGGTTGATAGTCTCTTGGCGTATGTTGAGTTCCAGCTGTTTGCGCCACATCTTCTTGGGAGAGTTTCTTGAGCATCGCCAAGAGGTGGGAGTTGTCTGCCAGAGAAATTTGTACGAATTTACCCGTTATAACGGGTAGACTCCATCTGACATATTGATTAGGAAGATGATGGATTAGAAAATTCGCGTTTTTTGTCGAGAACAAAGATAAACACTGCCACATAGGATAGAACCAACTTTTTAGAAAAGAAAGATCAAAGTTAGCTTGTTATTAGCAATCTATTTAGATACTTCGTTAACTTTGGATATTAACTGAGCGTTTATTTATCTTGATACTGTATATTGGTTATGCTAAAGTTGACTTGGGGACTCTATTTTGGAAATTTATTAACGCAAAAATGTAGATATATTGACAGTGGTATTTTTCTGGAGTACACCTTAATTTTTTCATTGTTTTCTTCCATAGACGGTGGCGTTACCTAGTGATAAGCGGGCGATTATCTTGCTTTCCACAGTGTTTTGAAAAAATATGGTTTACCCCAGAAAAACAACTCTGTAGATTGAAAAGTAGGCAGCGCCATCTTTTGGTCAAGATAGATAAACGCTCAATCTGCTCGAACTAATTAGAATGTCCATTGATTAAAATCACACATGCCAAATCCAACCTCAAATAGATAGGTAAAGCTGCACGGTGACATGGGTCCAATGGTGAGACCATACTTTGGACCACGAGACATTCGTCCGAAGATATCCTCCAATTTAAGCTTTGTTATAAGTTGATTCCTACCCAGACCAGCCTGAACAGGAATGATACATTTGCGGAAGCGATAGTTGGCCTTGATGGAGTAGGCCACGCTCACCATTGGAATCGCCCCAAGATTGGCGTGAACGAGAATGATAAAAAGGAAGATAAAAATCTCCATATTGGTCATTGAATCCATGAGAATCAAGCTAACCATGTAGGCATTGACCGGAATGCTGATTAGCACGAAGAGCAACAATGCATTGCCCCACACGTCATTGTTGGTGTAGACAATGTAGTACACTAGTAATATTAGTCATCCAGATTAATCCGAGTTCTTTTAAAATGTTTTGGAGAGTATCCATCAGATGGCGCCACACTAACTCAAGCTTGCCAGCACATAGCACGCGAGCTTGCTTTTCTCTGCATTATGTGTCACACATGGTTGTTAACGGAGGTCTGGGTGAAAATTGTTCTAAAGCACAGTGAAAGTTAATTAAATTCTCCAGTTCGTCGCTAGGTGGTGACTAGTCTATGAGAGTTAACAATAGAAAATTTTCACCCGGACCCCCGTTAACAGCTCTGGTGTCACAAGTTAGTGTGGCGCCATCTGATGGATATACTCTCAACTATATTTCCCAAACATTTTAAAAGAGCACAGATTAAACTGAATGACTAACAGTAATCATGACAAAAGATATAATGTTCAAGAATCGTGTTCTCTGTTGTATCTATTAGGTCTAGCTACTAAATAGTCTGAATTTCAATGTTAAGCCGCCAATTACAATGCATAGATGGCAATAGTGTAAATGGCTACTAAATAGTACTCTACTAAATAGCTGTTAACAAGGATCTAGGTAAAATTTGTTCTAAAGTACAGTGAAAGTTAATTAGATTCTTCATTTCGCCGCTAGGTGGCGGCTAAACTTTTGTATTTAACCATTAAAAATTTTTACCTAGACTCCCGTTAACAGCTCTGATCGTACTATTTACACTAACGCCATCTATGCGTACGAATATGCGTACTTTACAGTCAGTAAATCAGTGCGATCTACTGTTAATAAAATAAAAAATATTAGAGAATTCTTTCTACCAAAATTTAGGCTAAAAACGTAGTTTTTTGACAACGGTTTTTCTCGGTCTAAAAATTATCATTTATCCATTGCAACATTAACTATTCCTAAATGGCATTAACTACTTACCGATTGTAGCGTGTTGCTGAATCAGATAACGAACAGTGGGTGTGATGAATCGATTGAGCAATTGTTTGAGTCGAATTCGAGCGCGAATATTTTGAAAGATACGATACAACTCGTTGAAATGACAGATGTACAACACACTGCAGTAAGTGGCCATCAGTGTGAAGAGCACGCCACACTGGCAAAAGGAGATGGCAAGATATGCAAAGTGAATGAAGTCAATCACGAAGATGATTATCTGCCACCAAGGATAGTAGGGGAGAAGTCGAACGATGTAGTAGGTAATGCCTACCACAGACAATATGACTGAAATATATTCAAAAATAGTTTTAAAAAACTTTAATAATAATTTTACAAAAGGGCCGGCGCTCAAGAGGAATAGTATAAATATTCGAATTCTCCGTCAATTTGATTCGGAATTCTTTTTCAATTCATGCTTAATTTAATTCGAATTTTTTGCATAACTTTTCGAATTAACTCGAGTTTGATCTGGGCGGCTCTGTCGCCGTTTTTACAAGAGGCAGATGCGCTTTAGCACCGGCCCTCTTGTAAAAATGTTTTATTTGCAACTCTGCTCTAATCGTTAACAAAAAATTAGCTTAAAATGTCAGTGACATATACACACTATAAAACTTTATTCCTCTTCGTTTATCACAAAAAATTAATATTTGCAAAAATTCGAACTCCATACAGCAAATTATCATCAGAGCATAGATGCCAGAATCCAGAACGACCAGACAAAGAATCATGCGAGCTCGAGTCTGAAAGGAGGCGGTGGGAAAGAGTGGCATCTGTTCGCGCATAAATCCCTTCTTGTCAACGTGATCCAACTGGCTCCACACCTTCACCTGAGCCCACCACTGACATCCCTTGGTGAAGAGTGCATCCGGAATGAACGAAACCAAAGTGGGATAGTTTGTCACAAAAAGTCGCATCTTTTCCCGTGAACATTTGTCTACGATTTTACGTATCTCATCGGAACCTTTTTGGTGTCGCCAGTAGATCTCTGTGTGTCGTACACAGATGTCATAGATGATCTGAAAGCTCAGTGTGTGGACGTGGGTGAAGAAGAACACCTTCTTGCCAACCAGTGCCAGGGCGTGCAGTGCTATCAGTAGAATGAAGAAGTAGAGATTGAACACGTCTGAATTATATTGAGCAAGACCACCGAACATGTCGTAACGGTAGTAGGTGGTATTGTTGAGAAACATATGGATTACCACTGCATAACGTATCGGGTACACGATATAACTGGCCACTTCAAAGCGTTGTAAAAGTCGATATCCTGGCTCGTTGTGTCGTTCCACAATCTCCTTGACTTGAGCATGAAAGAAGTGGCGTAGATTGCGCAACATTTCTACCAGATCATAAAGGAATTTCTTATCAACAAGGCGAAATATATGGTCGGATTTGACAACTAATTAAATGTATATATTACGTTGAATCAAGGCAATTCAAGATAGCGCTAAACAATAACGCTATAGTTAACTATAACACTGCTTTGAAAAAAAGTTTCAAAGGTCACAAAGGTTCCCATTATTTTTATTGATGAAACTACAAATTGAGAATAAAAACAATCGATTTAATCAATATGTCAATATAACTTCATTTCCGTTCGTTTAAATGAGTTTCGACAACATAAACCATTCGTTGAATATAGTCATATATCATGTTTAAAAAGCATTAACTAAGCAAATGAATGGAAGATATTCAAAATTCCTAAAGCAATATGTAAATTGCACGAATATCTATATATTTTATAAATAAATAATGGTAATGATGACCTTCAAATTTACCCCCCTCTCAAAAAGAGCTAAATTAGTTCATTAGCAAAATTCTCTTTTGAGAAGAAAATTTAAATTAAATCTCCCACGGAGCAGCTTTTTATGTACGGGTAAAGCATTGTGAAAGTTAATTAAAACTCCAGTTTGCCGTTAGGTGGCGACTAGTCTATAAAATAATTAAAAATTTTCACCCAAAAATAAGCAAACAACAACAAGAATTATTTTGAAGATACGAGTAAAAATTGTTCTATAGCAATGTAAATGTTAATTAAATTCTCCAGTTTCCGCTAGGTGGCGACAAGTCTGTGATTCACCTTCACGGCACTCTCATTAAGAATTTTAAATTACTTACACTTGTTTAAACTATCTGGTTGATCACCC
>WURS02458697.1:0-13716 GCA_011762765.2 Rhinocypha anisoptera | reverse complement strand
GTACTTTTTGTGCCGTCTTAGATACTTATACATTGCTCCACTGAGCTTTTCTTCATGTGTGTATATATATATATATATATATATATATACAAGAGGTCGTGGTAGCCCAGTGGGTAGAGTGCTTGGCTACTGGGGGACCCAGGTTCGAGACCGGGTGACGACCCTCCGGACACCAGCTAAACCCCTGCTGAGTGATTTTTCGGGTACCACATGTTCGTGGGAAACCACAGGCGGCACAGGGAAATGAACTGATGCCCCTCTACACCCTGTCATGTGTGAATTTCCACGCACCGTGGGCTTAGTACTAGGTGAGCTCTACCCTCACTTAACATACCAACCTTTGGGTTGATCACTGTGGTTTTATATATATATACACATATAGGTGAGAACAATGATGCAGCCTTTCGGTGATGCACAAAATGTGTAGAAGATAGACAGGAGATGGACAGGAACACACCGAAAGAACGGCGCAGTTAAAACTTACATCTATGCAATATTTCAAGCATTTCCACTCATCTTCAAGCTTGAAGGTCAATCGGAAATGCTCGAAATATTGCGTTAACGTAAGATTAAACTGTGCTGTTCTTTCTGTGTGTTCCTGTCCGTCTCCTGTCTATCTTCTACACATTTTTTTACACACACACACACATATATATATATATATATAGAAAGGAGTATTCATTTTGATAGGACACATCTCAGAGTACTTTTACATACTAATTTGCAATTACTGCACCCTCATTACAATAGAAAATTTTACCATAATCTAGATGAAATAAAAGATAAATTTGAGAGTTATATACTGGAATTACCAAGATCCGAACAGATTAATCATTCTGGACCTGAGAACATACCAAAATCAGAGGAAACTTCTATGTGTTCATGCTCCGTAAAACTGACTAGAAATCATGGCAAGTTGGTCAAAATATCTGAGGAGTTAAAAAATATCAAGTGAGTTGACTCTTTACTTCCTATCAGCATTCAATATGTTACAATTTTATTGCAGTACTTATTTATATGATTTATGCATGGTAAAAAATGTACTTTTATCATCACATAATTCATTTATAAGGAGATCCTGCTTTCCTTCAGGAAGGCAATAGGATAGTCAGGATTCCTTATTAATGAGGTGAATTTTGCAGCATAGTAACTGTAATCATGAGGAGATTCTGCATACTTGTTTCATTGGGAATGGAACTAAAAAATGGCCAGGGTGACCTCCACCTATGAATGTATATGCCATACATGCATCTTACAGAAACAAAATTCACAACAGAGAAAAGTACATAATATGGACTATGTATTTCAACCACCCCTTATTCAACATTCTGACACATTCATTAGCAATACCATTTCTCAATTTGGGATTAGTAATGTATACCATTAAGGGCTTAGAATCACAGGGGGCCTTCTTTGAAGGGAATTAGGCATTTAAATCAGATATAAAACCTTTTTTGCTGGCTAAAGTTCAAATACTTTTTGTCAACCTTTTATAGTAAAATTCACCAATTCATCCTAAAAAATGACTACATACTTCAATGCTTAAGATCACAAAAGTCACCTTTGAAATGTTCTTTTTGTTAAACTATGCATCAGCGCCTAGTGTATAGTCTATTAGTGCCTAGTCCACCCATCAAAGCATATCATTTTGATTTTCTGATTGTCATCAAAATGTTTTCTTATCCCTTGTTTCAAAAATCCCTTTATCTTTGCAATAAGGAATGTGTTTTTGCAGATCTAGAGTAGTTAGGGTTTCATTTATAGTTGCTTCCTGGTTAAAAACTCTCACAGAGACAGTGCCACATAAGCTGACACTTATAACTGTGAAATCCTTTAGAGGAATTTTTGCAAACTTTTTCATAGCATGACTTTCACTTTGGATTTATGTATATATATCTTTATCAATATTTACTTGTCTACATTGTTTCTAATAACCAAAATATTTGTCTCACAATTTGATTTTTGCAATGCTTCATCAATATTCTTATTTCTGGTCACTCCACCCCATTAATTGGGAACAATTCCTCCCCCATCAGGAAAAAAATATTTGATTCATTAGGCCACTGCTGTTTTCTTCATTTGTATGAGCATGTCCAAGATTACACATTTACAATGAATAATTCATTATTTAGAGTCTCTTAATTGCATGAGGTCGTCATGGTACCCGAGTGGGTAGATCACTTGATTACTTAACAGGGTACCTGGGTTCAAGTCCCTGTGATGTCTCTAGATGGCTACAGCTAAGGGAAAGTAACTGGCCACCCTAGAGAATTGAATTTTCACATGCCATTGCGTTTAGTACTGGCTGAGTTCTACCCTCATGTAACAAAGCAATCTTAAGTTTGATTAAATGAAAGTTAATTGCATTTCAATGCAACTTATATCGAGATTGAAAGAGAAATTGAATAGTTTTTGTGGAAGTGGATAATGATTTTGGTCACAAATTGATTTCATGCTTTTATATTTATTAGTATAGATAGATCAATGTTAGGTTGAGAGCCCAAGGGTATTTTAGACTTACAGCCCTTTGAACCATCCTCTGTATAGCCATCACCCATAGAGCCTGATGGCCTTATTGAAGGTCAGTGTGTCCCTGATTGGGTATGCTAACTTTCTTACGTTCTAACAATTTTGCCCCAGGAAGTTGTTTCAAGTTCTGGAAATTGCCGGACACCCACATAATAAGTGAGACATAGTCTTAACTCCATTGACACACCATCTAATGCTGGGCAAGACTACGACCCCTAGGAGATTGATGTGTCATTTACTTGTTAATGCCCTGTTAGCAACCCTACTATTGTTCTGATTTCAGTTCTGTTCAGAGACAAGTTTCTTAATAACAGGCCTTGGATTCCCAATGTGGAACTTGGCCTGCATTCTCATTAGTATATGTCATTAATACTAATTTATGCATCGATGGAGGCCCCCACTCATAATTTATAGCTAACACTTATCATAAAAGGTAGCATTCCATAATATGTTTCATAGTGTAATATGCCAAGGAAAAATTTAAGTTTCCAGGATAAAGTTTTATAGAATAATCTATAAATGCTATCTATCTATAATAGAGGCTAGATGTTCTTTAGAGTTGATGTGAAACAGAGAATTTATTAACCCTACATTATATTTAACTAAAACATTTTTTCTTAATTATTTACTTGTGTTAAACAGTAGATTGTTGGTTAGTAAGGAAGATGGATAAAAAGAATTGACTTTTTGGATGGATTATTGGTGGGTAAAAAGTATGTACATTTGGAGAATTTTTTGTAATAATCTGGTCAGATGATAATTATCATCAAAACCAGTTGTTTTTCAGTGCTTCTTTTATGGACATATACAAGTGATAAACTCTATTTTGTTTCATTGTGGTATTTCACCATGTCAATCCTCAGTGAATTTGATAATCCTATTACATATATTTTGTAGAATCCTAATATTATTTACCACTAACTCCCTACATATGTGTGAATAGCTCAATTGCACTTTCCCTAGAAGATGGGTGGTTGCTTTATCAAAAGAAAGTCTGTTGTTGGGTTGGAAAGTTTATGAGACATTACTCTTCTCTGCCCTAATAAAGATTTTATTTTCTAATGCTGATTAAAACTGAATGTTCCAATGACCCCCTTTGCTGTCCTGGGTGAAGCATTGATGGTGTGTGGGGAGAGGAGGGGGGTCACTGATGGTCTCTAGTAGCCGGTAGAGAAATAACCCATGTAAAAAGAGTAAAACCACCTATCATGGCATAGTAAAGACACCAGTACACTTCCATGTACATACTCTATAAATAGAAATTTTCATTCTACTTTGTACTCATGTATGAAATATGGTAACATCATCATCATGTTTTCAATTACAGCAATATTATTGAAAGCATCAAAAGACAACTTGAGAAGTTTACAAAATGAGGACATTTCTTTGAGTTATCTGGTTCCTGTTAATGAAGAGAAGATACGATTTTTACTTGTCACTTTATGTGAAATTACCATATGTATTAAGAAATAATTTTTTGAGATTTAAATAATGTAGAGTTGTCTCTTCATAAGTGTTTTATTAATAAAATATTGTAGAATTACTGATATATGGAACTTGTTAATTTGTAATGTGCAGTCACATCTGCAACTTCTCACATTCATTGTGAAGTTCTCAATAATAAAGCAGGAACCAAATAAACATGATTTCTTGTTTTGATGAAATAAGGAGCCCTTATCACGCATGGCCACTAAAAGAAAAATAAATAACCAATTTTGATTATATATCATTGCATTCAGCCAAAAATGTGTATAACCAAGATAGTTTTAAATAATAAAAAGGAGACGACAGAAGTGACACTTAATTTGAGTGTAGGTCAGTGGTTTTTGTACCATTGAATATATTGATGTGTGTATAATGTGATACATTAAATTATATGTATTTATAAATTTTTGGTTTCATAACAATAAATATTCCTTATAAAATAAATAATATATTCATGAACACACGAATGTGGTTATGTGTTAAAGATGATGCTAAACCAGGACAAAAGTCTTTAAATCTAGTGACAAAAGCACCAAATTATGTACTACTACTGGCAGGAGTATGTTAGGGAGAACATGGTATGATTGGTGCTAATATTGGAACTAACTACAAGTTAGATGGCATTTACTCATTCTTTGTTTCAAGTGTTCTTGGGCTGTTATTATTTGCATTGTTCATTGATGACTTAGTTGAGGCTATTTCCACCACAAGCTGTAAAATTTTCCTGTATGCAAAATTTTCAGGCAGATTGATTCTGGCAAAGACAGTACCATCTTGCTGCACACTCTTGACGTGCTAAACACCTGGTCCAGCTCTTGGTTGTTTAAAATAAATCCAACTAAATCTTCAGTTCTTTCGTTCACTTTGAGCGAAACAGTTCGTACTTATGTATATAGAATTTCTGATAAAGTCCTTCCTACTGTTACCACTCAAAGGACTTAGGCATTATATTTGACTCAAAGCTTATGTTTCAGTACACATAAAAAGCATTTCTTTGCCATGTAGTTAATTGGTCTAATTTATCGCTATGGAGAGGTGTGATATGGCAGTTCTCTAAACCTTTTTCTTTTCTTGCGTCATTCCCACACTTGAGTACTATTCGCCAATTTGGGGAGCCTCACCTCCCTCTACACTGAAACTCCTTGATTGGCTAGTAAACTTTTTTCTTTCAGTAATTAGATATTGCCTCTTGTGTTACTGTTTCACCAGTTCCGTTCATTTGAGATCTTTTCTCGGATTTACATCATTTCTAATCGCCGTTACCGCTGTGACTTTAAAGTTTTTCTTAAATGTAGAGAATGGCAAATATAGGTTGTCTGAACTTCTTTCTCTTTTCCCCATTCGTGTTCCAATGTGAATGACTCGGCTGCATGACCTCTTTCACTGCACCACTCCTCGCCTCTCCATAACCAAATGCTCCTTCATCTTTGGACTCCCATCAACTTTCAATAACTTGGCTAAAATTCACCCTGACATGGATCCCTTCCATCCACCCCACCACTACAGTGTACCTTCACCATCATAATTATTCCATTTGCCTCCTTCCTGCACCACCACTTTCGTTGTGATTCATATCTATAGTTGAATTATTATTTGTATTTAAAACTCTGATTATAATTTATATATATTACTTGTAATGTATCCAACGTCATTGGCCTTGTGCCATTTTTTGGATCAATTAAATAAGTAAGTTGAAACATAGTTTTGGAGGTTCTTACGAACTTTATCTTCCATTCCCATTCTTTTAAAACCTTTCCTCCCACTCTAGAGAGCCTGACAGTGCTGACCAGACTTGAGGCCACACATTGAATGCATTAATAGACATAAAACTTAAAATGGATTTACCAAGAAAAAGCTAATGTTTTTCATAGCATTAAAATAAAATATACAGTAATTGTGGACTACAAAAAAGAAGATGGATGGTGCTTAAGTGGTTTAAACTGCCAGGACCAACAATTCAGTGTGATGCACTCACATACATACAAATGTTTGTATGTTGGCTCTCAACTTTTTTTGATTTACTCCCCAAGTTTCGAAAGTCTTCTAAGCACAACGCTAAATGGGATGCATAGGTGCACTATAAGAAGTGTTCCACTGAAAAGTTATCACTCTAGATGGAATCATAAGAAATAACTTCCATTCCCAAGTTTATCATGGATGCTTAAGTTGTAATGTATAAGACCACTACATATTAACACAAAATGGTGAACTTTTCCAAAAAATGTGCTTTATGTTTATATATAATTGCGATAGCATTTTGTTTCATATCTAAAATGAATATTCAAAGAGTAAATGTACTCCAACAAGATTGTTGTGACACTAAATATAATACCATCATATTTTATTGATCACCTAAATTTAATTCCAATCCATAATATAACAAAAACCAATACTGAAAACAATATCAGATATAATAAATAATAGTTATGACTTCCTCTGGAGAGTCTCAGCACATGATTCATGGTCTTTCCAAGAACACCTTGGCCTTTGTCAAAGTCATCATCCTGTTGAAAAAGGGCAATAATTAGGAAATTAACAAATTATGCATTAGCCTAATCCAAATGCTTAGCGTGTGAGCTTCAACTCCTAAAGCATGACTTTAATCAAGACACCTTTTTCACTGTGTACAACACAGCATCTGCCTAATTTCAAGTATTGAATATGTACGGGGTACTTTTTGCATTCACCTTTTCATTAAGAATACTCTTCCCTATATTAATGACAAAGAGATGACATATTTTCACCAGTGAAGAATATTTTATTTTCTCAAGCATTTTCAAGGTATTGCATCATCTTCAGGTCACTGGCAGATGATGAAATACCTTGAAACTTGACACAGTAAAATATTTTTAATTAGTGGAAAAGTATCATCTCTTTGGTATTAATATACTCCAATTCCACCATAGCAAGCCCAAAATTATACAATTTTCTCTTCCCTATAATTCTTAATAATGTATTTATGAAAAAACTCTTTCAGCCTTCATATATGTTAATCTTACTAGAATTCATATTGTGAAAGAGATATTAAATCCTATAACAAACATACAGTACCAATATGTAGCCTCTGACTTGCAAGAAAGGTGTTATGTAGCTGGCCTAAGGGCAACAGAGAAACATGATAGGATCCAAAAGACAATAAGGTGTCCACAAATAGCATATAATGTATGGAAGACTGAGAGGAACCATTGTAGTGAGCAATACATATAAAGTAGGCATCTATCTCTAAGAAAAACACCCTTCAATAAGGTGCATTTCTCAAAGTAGGTAAAGTCAGCTAATCGACTGGTCAAACAATTAGCATAAATATTTCTTGACCTTCAATATGTGCCTTTTATGGAACCTACTCTTGGTGGAATACTTCTATAGTCCACCATCACTCTCAGTTCTCATAAGTTCCCCAAAGAGGAAGCCTCCTCTGCCTCACCCTTCCCTCATTTGATCAGGATATATACATTTAAAAAAGTAGTTAAGTGTACTGTGCATTGTATTGCCAGGAAAACATATTTAGCTACAATTTTTAAATTCTCGAAAAAAAACAAACAAAAAATGAGATTTCTCTTCTGCAGTTATCGGGAACTAAAATGATTGAGACTAAGCTAATTCGATATCAGTGACTATAAAACACTTTTTGATTTTCCCTTCCCATGAATTAATTCAAAATTTGCATAGACAATTTAAGAAGACATCCTCATATGCAAAATACTGCCAGCATTTTATGACTTTGAAGAAAAATATTTGGATTATTTTCTAACTTAAATTTAGTAGCAATACTGTATGTCTTTAGTCATTTAATGATGTGACAGGTTAAGTAAGAAGGTAACTACTTCAATTTGGTTGATAAATTTTAAGGCCAGATGCAGTGGAAGGTATCACTAAGGAATAGAAAATAAATTTGCACTTCTAGACAAAATTTTACTCTAAATGTGTTTCAGCTCACATACAAGACCTATGATTGAATTCCCTGTTGGTCCTTAAGTACTTAACTTGTTATTATGCATTTTGAATACTTATTTATATCTTGACAATGAGAGGGCTGAATTCTCACCCTGCATGATGTTGTTAAGGGGTTAATAGAAGAGTTGTAGAGCACCTTAATTGGGGCCTGTTTCCAACAGTAAATTTTGAAAATAAATTTTCCTTAATCCTCAAAGACGCTCTTAGAATTCAAGCTCATTTTGACTTAATGTAAATTGCCAACACACCACAGTATATCGGCAGAACAGAACAGTCAATAAGAGAAGCAGGCTCCATTAATCATAATGACACAAAATATGGTTGTCAACTTAGATTTTATTCTACAGAAAAATTTAAACACGATTGTTTTCAATGATGATCGTCATCATCTGGTCAACTGACCAGATGATGAAAACTATCATCGAAACTGTCACGTTTAATTTTTCTGTGGAATAAAATCTAAGTCGACAACCATATTTTGTGTCATTATGGAATCCCACCAGGTGACAGCCTCCTCAGTGAGTTCCATTGATCATTATTTTTAATGCTTACTTCCCTTCAAATGACAACCCAGGTGGAAGGGCTTTAAATTGTGATGTTCTCAGTGTTGTGAAAAGAATAACAGTTATTGCTATTTCATTATGTAGAAAAAAGACAACTGAATGTGGCTCTTTAATGACAAGTATTTGTGAACTGACAAAATCATTGGTTTTTTTTAAAAAAAAGGTCAATGAAGAATCTCTGAAATAGGTTTAAAAAATTTAACCAATATTCAAATTTCCTTTTTTCTTGAATTGCAAGTAAAAGTAACATAAAAAGCAGTATATTCAGGAAAATTGCAATGCATTTAAAAAATTAGTCTAGGGAAGAGTAAAAATATCACAATGCAGGCCAGGAAAATACAGTCAGATAAGATGGTGAATGATCATAAAGGCAAATCTCCCAATAACTTTATAAGGTTGTAGCTAAAATTCCATGGTCCTTTTCTGAATAAAAATTGTACTTTTTAATAGAGTTACTACTATTTTTGGTATGTTCCAATTTCAAGAGGTGCTATTACCCTGAGATCATTCATTAACTAATAAAAATTAGGAAACTCTTTGAAATCTTCCTTTCTCAAACCATGACTGCTATGCCAGGAAAATCATGACAGAATTATCTTGTAACATCTGTCTCAATACATTGATCCGTTGATCAATTACAACATCATTAAAAGAAATTTGGTATGGACATGCTGTATTTTTGGGTTATGCAAAACAGCACTTTAATATTTAGCCAATATTTTATATTTTTAAAGCTCCTACCAGTCCTCTCAACAGCTTGTCCTGATATTTTACCTCTGTACCAATGTCAATAGAGAGCTGGAAAACAAAAAAAAATGGCAAAAGTAAGTCTTGAAATATTAGGGTCATATATATGAACCTCTCCACAGTAACAACTATCAATGCTCCACTTACAGATTTTAAAACATTTATTTTATCTTTAAGTTCATCTGTCATTCTTTCATTCTCTTCTTCAACGTAATCACCAGAATGGGGAATGGTGCTGTAAGGATGACCTGCAAATATATTTTATTTGAATTAAACTGTCAAAAAAGAGGTATAACATTCCATGTTCGACCGCTTTTGTTATTTAAATTCCACCAAGCCACACTCTATCGTTGGTACTGTGGCGGTAGGATGGTTTAAACCTGGAATAATAACGTCAACCCTTTGTTTATGTCGGTTATTATAATAACTCAGGAAAACAAAGGTTTAAAAAGCCGGCATGTTCAATGTAATAGGTACGTAAAACAGCTTAAGTACTGCAGAATAATTACTTTGCCGCGACACTTAAATAATTACGAATATATTTGTTATGTTTGTAATAATATTTGCCTCAATATTTATTTTTGACTTCTTAATAAAAGCATGATGCAACAATCACTTGTAAGATCATTTAGCATGGATAAAATAAGAGAAGTGACGGTCATTGCAAATACGGTGACGACACAGACAAATTGTAATGGTAAAGAACACCATATCTCTATCATCCCAAATGCCACATGCGCTGATACTGGGATGAGTAACAAGAATCACCATATTTTTCTACCCTCAGGCAGTCACTTTTAAGATGTACTTATAATTATTTGAGGTAATTCAATGCGTATAATGGATATTATGTCAAGAGTAACCTCAATAAAATTCAAATTATCAGTGTAATAAAAAAACCAATACCTGCATGGCTTCTTCTCATGATCGTTTATTTATTGTGCTGTTGATATTGAAAAAAATGACATTCCTCCTGAAAATACATGTAGAAAGGTGGATTTTAGAATAGAGTGAAGGAAGCCGAAAATATTAGTTAAAACTATAGTCACTACCACATTGAGAATATTTTAAATATGGGATATGGTACTCTGGACAGAATAACATGCTCGTTGATGGAACCGGTTTTGATTACTTAGGCACAACCATGTCAACAACTAAATAAATTAGATGACTGCGGTCGGTCCAATGAACTAAACTTTACAAACTTGAACGAACACAAGAAATTATCAAAAGGAAAACAAGAAATCAACATCACTCACGGTTTTCCAAGGGTGATTCTAATAATATCTACCTTTTCCTAAAAAATGATCAAAAGTTGATGTATCACCCTCGTATGGAGCATTGTGATAGCGGTAGCTTAACCAATAACAAACTATTATTACTCATTATTATTACAACAACATTTCCTCTTCCTTCTCCCTCCACGTCAAATACGATTTTCATTTTGAATAGTTACCAAATTTTTTTACCAGATGGCGTTTGTAACGAATATTCAGCGTAATGCCGCCATTTTAAATTCATTTTAACTATAATTCATTTTTTTATACAACGACTGTGACAAAGGTTATATAAAAAACAGTTATAACAGTACACAACACTCTCAAAATATGATTTCAATGGCTTTGAAATAAAATTCCTATAGTTTCCTATAATTATAACTTATACTTATGCCACAATAAATTCCCTCAGACATGCAATTTAGTCCAATTTTGTTTTTCTCATATAACGGTTTTTAAATAAAAGTATTTAATAATAAAATTAACGAATTGAATTAAATGGTAAAATGTAAATAATTCATAAATATGAAATGATAACAAATGTAGTCCATATTTTCATTAACTTGTATTGTTAACCCTTCATTGCCATCCTATCAAAAAACACTCTCTAAACCTCTCTATCTCTTGCAAAAGCTAACAATGCTAATTCCATCTGCACATTTAATATCTATATATCATGCCATCTTCCACAGCCATCTCAACTATGATCTTGAAATCTGGGGACATGCATCTGATGTTAAATCAATTTTTATTCTGCAAAAAAAGGCTGTGAGAATAATAACCCAATCCTCTACCTCACAACACTGTAAGAAACCTTTTTACTCAATGGATGAATATATGGCGGAGAACTTTGAAGGTCTCTCTGACTAAGTGTTCAAATTTTATGTATTTTTATGTATGGTATGTTTGATATCGGACAAGATCTATTCTGATGTATTTCTAGCTAATGATCTAATAATCATTATCATTATCCTCATTAACTGTAGGCCACTATTTATAAAACTACAAATATTGACTGTCTATAGCTTGTATACATATAAAAAACTGCTATATATTAAACAAAATCTAAATTATTTTGATAAAAGATCTGATTCACATGATCACAATATAAGAACAACATATTCCCTCTCCATTACCATTGTAGGTTAACAAAAACCAAAAACTCCATTGCTGACATGTGAATAAAATTATATTACCATTTACCTGCAACAACAAGAGTATGCACTTTAGAAAAATTTTAATCGGTTATACACCCCTGGTTGTAGCAAAAGCATTATATTCCATTGAAGAATATTTTAGCTATCCTACCACACTGTATTTTAAAAATATGTGTAATATATCTGTACGATGTAATTTATGCCTGTAATATATGCTTGTATGTATGTCTGTCTGTCTGAACTGTTTCTGATATCTGATGAGGTCAACTAGTCATGTAAAGTTAAAAACCAATAAATTATTATTATTATTATGTGCACTCCACCGACCTTCCTAAACTTCCCATGGCTATGTTCTATGTTCACTGTACCAACCTCTCAGACTTTACTTTATTACAATTTTTGACTAATTAGATATTAATCTATCGAAATAATTTTTAGCAAGCAAATTAAAAAAGTTCAAAAAATAATTGTTTTGTGATTAATTATTTGTTCATTAGATATTTCTCTTAAAAGATATCGCTTTTCATTTGGGATATCAATTCAGGCTTCCTTATGATATAATCATTTGACATTCATTCGTATCTTTAGAAATTATAATGAGAGCAACTCTGTATCCCCATTGGATCATTAGGTTCCCCTTCTTCTGTTCTTAGATGAAAGTTTGAGGATTTCAATGTTACTGTAAACACATCACCTTTCTGATACTTAGTTTTTCCAAGACCCCTAATTGATCAAGCATCATTTCCATATGGAAAATCAACAAGAGATATAGATGCAGAGAAGTGAGAATTACGATGTTTTCACTTCCCTTTCATTTAACCCAGCATATTATCATGTGGCCCAAAGGATCAACAATTCCATGCCCTATTGATAACGGTGGGACATGGCAGCTCATTCAGACCCAAGTGCTCATCACAAAAGACTAGGTTGGAGAATGGTCTGAGTGGAAAGGGTGTTTGGGATAGCAGACTGTGGAGAATATGCTCACGAATTCTTTCAATAAAGGCAGCTCAGTATATTTACCATAGTTGGGACAGTTGGCCGTAAGTCACTTTTCTAGGAGTATTTTCAAAATTTAAGTTTTTCATTATCAAATATATAGGTTGCCCACTTATTGTCACATCCTTTGTCAGCACTTCACATTGCAAGCAAGCATTGTTCTGCAAATTGAGGAATATTTATGTATGTGCTTTGTGTTTATTGAAATTATTACATCCACACTGTCAATTATGGCAAGTGGAGGAAAGATAAGTTTGGAAGATTTGAGTGATGAGTAGGTTGAGGGAATTTTGCTTGAAAGAGACTCTGAGGAAAGTATTTTGAGTTCTGATAGTGATATTGTTAATGACATTACTAATGAAAAATGATGATATTAATGATATTGCTAATGAAAAATGCAAGTATTATGAACAAAAAATTGATCTCAATAGTAGAAATCCTAAACAAATGTGGAAGACAATTAAACAGATAATGGGTGGTAAGAAGTCTGAAGTGTATGATAATATTTATCTTAATGAAGAGTGTATTTCAAATAAAAATAAGCTAGTAAAAACCTTCAATGAATATTTTATTGAAAGCATTAATGACTTAGTGAGCTCAATACCGAAGTGTGAAGATACTTTTAGATTGAATAATCACTGTAAAAAAATGTATAACTTTGTGTTACCTGATATTAGTGAATTATATAAGATAATAAATTCGTTGCCCACCAAAGGAAGTCCAGATGAGGTAGATGTTAATTTTCTGAAATCGCACTTTGATGATATTGGGGGGAAAATAATTAATATAGTAAATACATCATTAGAAACAGGGGTGATTCCTAGAAAATGGAAAAGTTCAACTATTATCCCAATTAGGAAAACTTCTGGGACAAAGAATATGGAGGAATTTAGACCTATAAATATGCTAAATGCAATAAGTAAGATCGTTGAAAAAATAGTCTACAATCAAATGATTGAGTTTATTGTAAAACACGATATCTTAACAGACCATCAATCTGGTTTT
>WURS02458687.1:0-13718 GCA_011762765.2 Rhinocypha anisoptera | reverse complement strand
TCTTATTATTTCTCTCACTCACTCTCTTATTTTTCTCAATCTATCTATTTTTCTTTCACTCTCTCTCTCTCTCTCTCCCTCTTTCTCTCTCTCTCTCTCTACTTGACTATAAAGTCTCGAAATCACCCCCTTATAAAGGCTATTAATCTGTCTATCTACATCTCCCTCTCTCCCTATGCCTCTGTCTATACCTCTCCCTCCCTCACTCTGTATGCAGTTTAGGGGTCAAGTTACAATTAATTATCTCAATCTATTAAGTCTCAATATCTATAAGTATCTAATATAATATATTAAGTCTCAATAAAGATGTTTATTTTTGTTATTATGCCTCTCCGTTTCTCTCTCTTTCTCTCCCTACCCTCTCTCTCTCTCTCTCCTTCTTTCACCCTATCTTTACCTTCTCTCTCCCTCTTTCTTTTCCCTGTCTCTTTCTCTCTAGGTCTCTCCCCCCCCCCTCTCTCTCTATGCCCCTCCCTCCATCTCTCTCTCTCTCTCCTCTTCCCTTTTCTGATGTCGGGGGAAAATGCTTTTCTCGCGGCGTATGCATTCAATTTTTTTCCATCTACTCCCTTTTGTTTCACCCTTTCCAGGATTTCATTTCAGAGGACGGCAGCCCTGACGTCCCTGAACCGCGACAAAGCGACCCGTGGGGCGCGTGCTAGAGGCTCATATCGACCATAGTATGAGGGGTCTAAAATGGCCCCCGACAAGCTAAAGATGAACATCAATAGTTCACTTTCAGTAAAAACAATAGTGAAGCCATTTTCATATACAGATTTATTCGTCAAAAGAAGGGGGCTTTCACTAGCTCCAAGTGTTACAATTTGTGATGATCAGTGGGAGTTATTCAAAGGAATATTGAGACGAAGTGTGGATGCACCAATTATTAGCTAATATCCAAAGTAAGTGATGAAGCACTCTACTTGACGTGACCGAGAAGTGAGGACACGAATGAAATGAAGAGTAAACTTCGGTTTCCATTGCAAAAATAAATTCCTTTAAGTTCTACGATTCAGGTGACATTTCACAGCTGAAAAATGAAAATTCGTCAGGTGTAAACGGTGTAATAAAATCAAACACTCATTCGAAGAAATAAAATTATGAAATGTTGCTCAAACTTTTTCTCTTCTTCACAATCACAACGCCAGAACGTTTCACGGTGTTCCACTTTGACAGTGACAGCAAATGGAAGCTGAAATCGATCTCTTTGGCTCTGAATGCTATTTTACTATGGATTCCATTCAAAGTATGTATATCGCAAAAACCCGCAATGTTCTAATTGATAAAATTTGAAAGTTTAATTTATGTGCAAAATTAGTCCTACATTGGTGAATCGCTGGGGGAAAAAATTCTCAGTTGGTTAACTCACGTTTCACCGTGCTGTAATAGTCTCTCACAGGACAAAAATAGGAAGGCGAGAGCTTTACGGTTTTTTCCCCGATTGTATACACAACCAAAGTTTTAAAAATCATATATGCTTGTCTTGAAATTCTCAATTTTCACATACATCCTTAATTGCGACGGGCCGTACACTGTCATTTTTAAAAATATTTTCCACAGCTCACCGTGCTCATTTGAGTGTTTATCAAAGTATATTCGTATTTTTAAACTTCAATATTATTGTGTGTCGAATGTCGATATTATATATTCAGATTCCTCCCTCTTGTTGGCTATACAAAATTAGGACTAACTACGTTAACAAGGGCGATAGTCACTAATTATTACTTTGTTCCACCAATAGCCATTTAATTTTAATGAGAGCTTGTTATGAAATAATAGGTAGAAGAAACTTTCATTCATCGAATCAAAATCAAGCCTTATTTCCTGTAAACCTATAGGGAATAGCATGCAGGGAATGTTTTTATCGATGTCGTCGCTTAGAGACGTGTAAAGGCAATTGTTTTACGTCTCGCAGCACTCAAATTTGTCTCTCAGCAATGATCCTACGGCAAAATAAGCTTTTTTTTCTTGTAAATAGACATACCGCTCGCAGCAAAGGGAAATTTACTGCCCCAGTGAACTTTATTGTGAGCCATCGTTCCTGCATATGCATGTGTATCTCCGCTCACGTGCGGTGACTACCCGCTCACTTTTCACTCGTCAACTGCGGATGCTCTGAAACTATTATTTTTTTGCGATCTTCCCATGTCCCAACTCACTCGTGCATTTCTCATAGTCGAGAGATTCATTGAGAGGATTCGCCATCTAGTCCTTTCCTTTTGTACTCCCTCTCCTGTAACGGATTCACCTCTATAACTAAGTTGCCACAAAAGCAATTTTCAACTACCTCCACCTCAGTTTTCTCTCTATTGTTACGCATTCAGTCTCGCTCAGGTGTGAGTAATTTCATTTAAATTTCGCAGTAAAAACGTTCTCCCGTCCAAGGGTTATGAATGAGTACAAAGTGGTGAATTTGTTTTAGTCTTCAGAGAAATGTTTTCGTCTGCAAAGGAGTTTTTCTTACAGAAAACTCCCATATGCAACAAAAGGCGCTAAACAGACATTTGTTCATCACAGGCTGAAAAGGGTATTGCATTTATTGTAATAATTAATGTTCCTTGTGAATGTCTGTGACTGTAAAAGAGGGAAGATGTGGGGATCTTTTGGAATATTTTCGGGGGAACGAAGTAAAGAATTTTTCAAGGGCTGAAAATATCTGGGTAATTTTAAACCTTCAATTTCCGAAATATTAATCGTCCCATAATTCAATACGGATTCGAATAATATTTAAAATCCGGGGAATATTTTTGTCCAAAAAATCTCGGATTTCCGGATTAATATTCTCACACAGAAAGTTATGCACTAAGCTTCATCGCCTTGCAAGTTGTCCTCTCACCAAATCCAGCGTTTCAACCGGTCCTGCAGCTTTGTGTGCTCATTGCGTTCACACATTAGGTAGTCACTTTGAGTAAAACGGGGATGGCGTGCGTGATCAAAACGAGGAAATAGTAATTGAGAAAGACCCGGGGAGAGAGAAACTGACGGCCGTTTTGCAACCCGGTGGTGGGGAACCCTTAAAAAAAATAAAGAGACTGTGGACTGCTCTCCGATTGCCAAATGGGATTAGGGATTACGAGGTGTTAAGGAGAGGAGGAGAAGGAAGAAGTTCATTTCACACTATAGAAGTATCTAAAAAAAAAGTGGTTCTAGGGGCATTTTCTGATAAGAGCTTACTTGATGAGGGGTTTCTTTTAAGGCAGAGTAAACGGAAAACCGAAAAGAGGGAGAGAAAATGATTGATGGCATTATGGATGCCAGGAAAGGAGATGGCGATATGAGGAGAGGAGCGGAAGACACACACACAGAGAGAGAGAGAGTAGGAGAAGCACCAAGAATCTCTACTATTGTAGAGAAATAATGCTGATGGTGGCTTAAAACCACAACAATAATTGCTACAGTAAATTAACCACAGTAACTACTAAAATTAATGATGAGGGTGTGCGTGTGTGTGTGGTAAAATGTGAGGATTGAGCTCGCCTAGTACTTTTACTATTGGTGTGTTTGAAAATTCAGACATCAGGGTATCCAGGGAGGGACAGTATCTTACCCTTCAAGAAAGATATGAAACTCAGAAAGCTTGGGTATTAGCTGGTGGTGTGTCCAGAGGCGTCACCGGGACATGAACCCGAGTACTCCGTTCAGTAGCCACGCTCTTTATGGACTATGGGCTACCACAACATCTATGATGGAGCACGATAAATGACCGAGAGAAGAAATAGTAGTGATAGAAAATTGTTAATGTTGACTAATACTCGGATCAAGCCCCACAATAGGTAAGGGTTGGCACACTTCCAATAGGATTACGTTTGTTTTAAAGTTTTCGATAGGGGAAAGTGACCGAAGTGGATGAAGATTTTACAGAAGTCAGTAGTTAACTGAAGAGATAGGCGACTGATTTGAAATAATTGATTTAATCGGGACTTTCGACTAAAGGTAGCTGAGGGACAAGCAGGGCGAGCGAAGTTTGGGGCAGGAGAGTAGCACGATGGGGGAAATCAATTAAGTGTGGCTCCAAGCTCTAATAAGTCAGTCAGCCACAGGACTAAATACCCTTCTTAAGGAATTGCAGGATCAGATTGAAATGTATTGGGATGAAAATGCATTGCAACAAAACGTATGCAATGACATTTAATAGTTTTAAGTACTAATTCAGTAGGTCATAGCTAATAACAATTGAAATGCTTTATATATTTTTGGGGAAAAGTAAAAGATAGTGGAAAGTATATTAGCGGAATAATCATTTTGGAAAACAATCAATAGGAGGAAATAAGAATTGAAGAGAAGAAATTTGATTCAATAGGAAAAGTAAAGGTTACTGACAATCCTGATGTGGAGCACAGATTTGTATGTATTCTAGACCTGGTCTCTGAGAAATAAACGTATACGATACATGGAGGTTTTTGAGATATGGGTATATGTGAGGATGGAGAGGCTGAAGTGGAGGAAAAGAAGTAAACTTTTTTCGTAGGAATCTGCATCAAGAAGTTGATGAAAACATTCTTTCTTCAGTATCACCGCGATATTTGGCAAACTTTTTCATAGACATCAGTTTTTCCTCCTATCCAGGAGATTTCATAAGGTAAAAGTCTCGAAAACGCCTCCAGGGTAGGAGACGAAACTATTCTCTGTTAAAAAGTTTGCTAAATTACTCGGTGCTACCGAAAAGAGAGTGTTTTCAAAGAAGGCAACGTGTTAAGGAAGTACAAAACGATTGTTAGAAGAAATTGACTAACCAATTCGTCTTGTAGGTACCAGCATGGGCGCTCCTGGCGGCCACTATATGAAGTGAGCTAAGAGGGGTAAACAAATCAAATGTAGCTGGCGATGACATGTAAAGTATAATATATTATTTCAGTTTTGGTTTAAAGTAAATAAAAAATGGCTAGGTCAGTATATTTATTAGAATTAACAAATATTGTGGAGTGTATTGGTGGTGGTCTTAGAACCTATCAAGAAGGAGAAGGAGTGTTTAAAGAGAGTCATATAATATATTGCTGTCGTGAGTCCACATGCCGGAAAAACGTCAATTTTAGATTTGTCGTTTATCATTTGTATGGCTCTTCCAATTATCTTATAGAAATAACTTATTAAGAAGTAAATGTGCATAAGTATTATATAGCTAATTAAATAATTATGAGGTGTTTATTGTGAAGTTGAGGTTTTTAAGCACAAAGGTAAAATTGACGTTGTACCGGCATGTTGACTCACGACACCGCAATATAATGTTCACTTTAAGTGGAATGCGTAGGAAGAGGTTCTCTCGAGCGGGTCATGTATATAACTACATCATAGCTAGACATTTTTGTGGATTCCTACTTCTACTTCTACGTATTATCCTGCAAGCCGTCACAAGAGCGTGTGACAGGGGGTGAGCCACCACCATACATGTACTCCCTAATGCAAGTGTTAGGAGTCATGCACTGCACACAGAAGGACAAGGGGCGAGAAATTGAAGGGAGGCTGAGATTATGTCTAGGGTGTATGATCAACTCTCCATCTCGTCCCACTAAAACTTAACAATAATAATACTAGCGAAAGCGCCTGATTGCCTGATAGTCGCGTGAGTTCGAAATAATATCTTTCTTTACGGTCTTCTTTCAGGTCTGGTCAGCGATAATATGCTCTTCAGACCGGCAGGAAGGGTATTAAAGGATGGGAAATTGGAGGGTGGAAGGAAGTTTAGACTCAGATGAGCCTCTAAAAATATGTTTGAACTAGTGAAGCTATTGAAAATATTCATTCTCTCCAAGGAATAATATTTGTTAAGATGAAATCGCATATATGTACATATATATTATTAGACACAAATTAGTCCCTTCCGCGAAACAATCGCCGTAGGTTTCATATTAAACAATGTTAGGCTGAATTTATATCCCTCCACCTGACGTCACAGGTTTAACTCTGCTTAACTCAGGACTCCAGTCATCATCATTTGTAATTTTTATCTTTAATTCTCCGAATTGGAGAAGAAGACATTAATACTATTATTCTCATCAAAGAATTATTTCCCAGCCAATTGGCGTTAAAATTTAGGAAGCATTTATTTCCGGCCAACTATTTTGTAACCTTTGATTAGTCTTCATAGCGTATTGTTGAATTTAGATGCTGATTGGTAAATGGAAGAACGTGAACAAAAAGAAGAACAGAGCATTTTATGAAGAAAAGCTCATTTGGAGTAACACGCGAAATAGAAATACTAGATAGAAATCACGCTTTTCCACTTCTTGAAGAGAAAGAACTGCCTAATAATATGACAGTTAGTCATCGATAAACAGTATGGAGAAAGGTTCCACGAGGAAGATCAAGGACAAAACATGTACATAGGGCAGGTAGACGTGTAGATAATGAAAAATTCCCCTACAGAGTCAATCTTTGAATTGAGAAACTGATGAACTTTATCTTTTTTTTCTTTGAAGATTTTTCCTATAATTCTGGTGTCGTTTTTTAAATTGATTTTGGCACATATTTTTACGGTCACATGACCGTGAAACGCTAACCTAATTAGTTATAAGCAAACACAACACTCATGCCTTGGGCGAGATTGGAACCAGCGACCTTTGGGTCAGCCGGATATCTCGCTACTCGCCCATGCAAACATGGATGGAAAACTGATGAATTTCATTGACGCTTCAAATTAAGCGCGTTTAAAAAAAAAACAAAGTTCTTTTTCGATCATGCTGTAGTACTTTTAAATTTAGGTTCAACCTTTAATGGTTATGAAGTAATAACTTATTACGTCTTTGCATTAACCCGTTGAATGAAAAGTGAAAAAAGAATATTGTCATAGAATTTCGCAGTGATTCGACGTTGGGAGGCAGCCACGGTGCGCCCTATTCGTAACTTCTTAGTTTTTTAAAGCCAACTTAGCATTTAAAAAAGTAATTAATTGAACACTGTTCCCCCTTAAAACGTTAGCGCTGTTTAAAACTGCAGTGTGACGGACAATGTCTGAAGAGGTGTCGAGGGAATACGAAAATCAGCTAGATATATGGGTAGCGTACTTATCTTAGGGTGGCAGGGAGGGCGTGGCTTGCCATTTTCCTCCTCGAAATAATCTCCTGTTCCCCTTGTCATGGCGAAACTTCGAGGCTCACACACGAGGAAGTACCGAGCCACGCCGGAACATCCTCAATTTCGTTTGTGGGTGTCGGCCGGAAAGGCAAGCTCCTTTCTATGATTTTATATCTGTATCAGTGTGGAAACTCAACTCTTTTCAGAGTTGTACGGATTCTTCTCCACCCCTAACGCATTTGGAATTTCGCGTGAGTGTTTCAATTGTTTTTTTCATTTCCATTTACAAAGGTGAGGTGTGTAATTTTTGTTGTCGTGAAAGTGTTAGGGAAGAATGAATCGTGCATAATCGTATGGCATTATTTTTCATGTCGAAAAAACTGTAGATCAAGATATCAGAAACATATCGAGAATAGTAAGAATGTACCAAAAAACAGAAGAAACAACTTTGAAGGATGAAATTGTATGTATATGGCAAACATGCAATAGGTTTAGTTATTCATCAAAATATAATAATTTCCATTGGTCAACCCGATACGTTCGCTTAGTTTTCGCAACAGAAGTATAACCATATGTGAAATAGTGATGAAAAACATACAGGAAAATAACTATCAAAGAAAATAGTTTGGTTGTTAGTGAAAAAATCCAAGATGGTGGTCACTGGTTACCATTTTTCTCAGAAAGGGATATTTTAACACATGAAGTAATTTGATTAAAATTTTAAATCGCCTCACGAGGTAGCTTATTAACCAATTCGGAATTGTAAATCATGAATTGAAAAGGAATAGTAACTGTAGGCCACATTGTTGAAAGAATAATAAATATCAAAGGGTATCAAATTCACCCATACGTGTTTCTTTACGCTTTAAAATTTCCAATTTCAGACGTTCCCAACATCAATGAAACAATTTTCTTTACAGTTAAGATAGGTAATTCAGTTTTGCCATATGTAACTTTTGTGGAGACATACGACATTTCATATAGAGGAACTTTGCGAAAACCCTTATCGGTAGTACTAATCTATTTGACATAACAAATGTTGGTGCCGAAATATTCTAAAAATCAACACATATTTCAATTTTCCAGAACCGTTTTTAACCTGCTACCAGTAGAATTTTTTAAGGTAAGAAGCGATGAAGTTTTTTTCTACCAAATTACGTTTCCTGGTTCTGAAAAAAATTTACCTTTTCTCCTCTAATATCAAATATAAATACTTGTAGTTGACTTAGGTTTTTATTTATATTTTAAATATGATGTTCTTTTAATAAAACGCCATTCATAAGTCCTTATGAAATATCAAAGATAAAGAGGCTTAATGCATTTTGAGCTGACAGTGGTAAAAAAATTTTTGTTTTTTTTTTCAATTACATCAAGCGTTTCAGTGAGAAATAAGAACTACGTACTAAGTATTTTTCCACTAAGATTTTCAATCTTGTACGACTAGTTTCAACGCTACTGCGTCATCTTCAGGATACGCTAGTAGGTAGCAGGTACGACTAGCTTCAACGCCGTAGCGTTGAAACTAGTCGCACCAGATTAAAAATCTTAGTGGAAAAATACGTAATACGTAATTCTTCTTTCTCAAAAATGGATTTCCACATACGTAGTTATGCCTGAAAATATAGAAACGTTTCAGTGATTGAAATAGGAAGCGCATTCTTTTACCAGCCACAGTTAAAATTAGGATGAATCTTTGAACATTTCAAGCTGTATCCCATCAGTTCAAGTGTATGATATCAGATGTAGGGTACAATTTAGTTTCATTCTAACTCTTTCCATTTCCCATATTCCACTTCGATTGCTTTAACCTCAGCTATGTGCGTATCTCCAGGAAGGAGTGGAAGGTCTACAATGTTTGGCAACTAAAGATAAATAATTCCGCGACGCCCCTGAACCCGCAAAATCTCCTTCCGCTGAATCTATTCGATATTAGTGAAGGCACGCAGAGTCCTATTTTTAATAAAAGAAACCACTCCTTGACCCCTCTGCACTCATCCAATTTCCAAACCTCCGTCCAGATTATCCTTGTGGTAGCGTGCTCGCCGGCTAACCCAAAGGTCGCGGGTTCGAGTTCTGCCAAGGGTGCCGTGTTTGTCCAAGTTGGTTTTTTTCCATGATTTGAAGAGGTAATAAATGGCCATAGCAGTCTAAGCACCCTATAAATAAAAATACTACGACATGTTACTCCTCATTGCTCCAAAAATCTTCCCCGAATCAGTGCTGCAGAGAATTCAATTGAATCCGGCTTAATTGGGCGAAACCGCATTATGATTGGAGATAAATAGAACTTTATTGGTTTCACAGGAGAATTTTCAATTAGCACGACCGGTTTCGTCAAATAGCTGACATAACCTGATGATGTCAAATGCTTGACGAAACCGGTCGTACTATAATTGAAAATTCTCCTGTGAATCGAATACTTTTTTTAAATTTCCGTTTGTCATTGCTGTGGTATTGAAGCAGGATCGCGGGTCCTCCGCTGGGCTGACTCCGGGGGTGAGTCCATCCGTTTTCAAACTTGCGGATAATAGCCTCTACCACCGATGACGGCATCGCGTAGCACAGTCGCTCCTTTTGACGCCCGGGGGGAATTCCCCCAGACGTAGGAAAGAAAAAAACGCCCCGTTGTTTACTTGATCAGATAGGCAATTTCATCTTTTTCCTTCCACCGGATGCCTTTGTGCACTGCCTTGCACTATTTGGCGATAAATGAGACGAAAGAATATCCCGGGAATCTTTCATAATCTTTATGATCCTTCGACTGGACTTCAAGTGTGATGCGGCGAAAACTTCCTATAATAGTAGGAAAGCAAAACACTTGCAATTACTAGAGCAAGTGTCTTAGCCGTGGTGCGGGAGAGGCGCGGCTTCTACGGTCTCCATCTCATGAAATCCTTGAGAAACCAAGACAACGAAAGCATATAAGAAGACTGAAATGGTTATAATATGGAATTGGAATGATAGGAACATGTTCAGGTCACGAAAGTTAAGAGTATATCAACCTTGAGATGGCGAAAGGGAAAGTAGGCGTGATAGTAGGGTTGAGTGTATATGACAGGGGGGACTATTGAAGCGATAGATAATAGGGTAGTGGTAAATGGAGAGGAGGAGGAAAGTCATCGTTGGGTAAACAGTGCTGAAAATAAAATTAGGAAGGAAAGTAGTCAATACCAAACAGATAGGCGATAAAATAATAGCGGTAAAAGTAACATCTGACTTGACCAAATGTTTTTAAATCCAACTATATTTGCCATGGAAGTCACCAGAAAGAGGAAGAAAACAAAATACATATAGTATCAGCTTGAGGAAGTGACTGACAGCAGGCAGAAAATGTATTGTGATGATGGCGGACTGGAATGCTGTCCTGGCTGAAGGGAAGAGATAGAAATGAAATGGGAAAAATAAGGTGTAGCGGTATAAAATTCACGCGGGGAGAAATTAGTTGCGTGTCGTTGGAGGAGGCATTTGGCAGTAACAAACACGTGATTAAAACATCACAAGAGTGTAACACGTGGAACACAGAGCCTTCCACGCTGTAACACGTGGAAGGCTCTGTGAGATAACAGGAAGGTACCAATAAAGCTACGTTAATGAAGGATATCAATATATACAGACAGCCTTATGGTTTCAAATAAATTGCAATAGTCCCTTTCTCCGACGAGAATTTGGGCATTATGGAGTGTTACGAAAAATTGAAGAGTAGAAATAAATTTAGGAGACTACAGAAATGAAATGTTGAAGGTTTGACATAGTGAAAAAGGATATGGTAACAGGAATCAGGAGAGAAATGTGTAAAGGAGGATCACTAAAGAATAAAAATAATAATTTGTCTTTCTTGGGGCGAGATTGAGACTAAATAGTCCCTTCTTCCACCTAACCCCTTGTCAAAAAATCTATATGACTTTAAATAATGGGAGAGCAAAATAAACAAACAAAAAAAACATAGGATAAACACCTCTAATGCGTGGGTTTATACGGGGGCCGATCGTCAGTTAAACTTGAACGCGTCGGAAATGAATTCGCCCACCTTATGGTTTCCACACCCTTACTTTACTATCCTCATTTTATTTGCTTCCTTATCAAGAAAATATGGAAAAATTTTACATCTGATAACTTGCTCTTTGTCCAAGCTCTAATACCATTGATTCGCCGAATCAATAGTATTAGAGCTTGGATATTTGAGCATAACAGTAAAAGATATACATACCCAGATGCATATACAAAACATTATATGATGAAAGTGTCCCATCGGAAAATGATATCAGACGAAAGTAGAAACATTGAAATTCGCTCATTTTTAATTATATTGTAATGCGATACGTATTTCAGAGATTAATGAGTCTGAAAATCAATCATATACCTAATATTTTAATTTTCTTGACTGATATATTGTCTAAAATACCAAAGCTTTTGTCTTGTATTTTTTGTAAATGGAATATCGAAAATGGCTGTTTCAGACTTCTTTTCTACACTTAGCTTAAATAATTTATAATTAACAAAATATGAATCTGTTTCTAGTCTAATTATCAACTTTACATTATCATTGCTATCACTACCAAAAATTAGTTCGTCACTCTCAGTACCTAAAATACTAACTTAAAATTGACAATATGCTACACTTTGTTGACTCCTTTCTTTAATATTCCTTTATAAATTTAGATTTAAGTATCCTTTTTATTTGCACTTAAGAGGAAGATTGGCTTTAATTTTTATTCATATCTTTCAAAGCAGAGAGAGAGAGAGTTGGAAAATCCATGGCTATAAATGCGCTTCACTTCGTATAAGTTTTAAATATCTATCGACAAAATATAGTCTTGACATTTACCAATTATTCATACAGCAACAATTATATAACAAAGTTGATTTAAATAAATTTTCTCAGAAATTAATAACTTTATCCTCCTTACGATCTAAAAACAGGTATCTAAAAGCAAATAACTACAGGAGAAGTTACATTAAATGAAGTGTTTGGAGTAAAATTATAATTTTCATGTATTTTTATTTTCTATTTTTTATTTTCTCGCACACAAAACTAGTTCAATTACGGTGGCACAGTATAACAATTTATAACAAGGACAAAGGACATACAATCATGACCTATGCAGGGAATGTTACAAATCCATCTAGCCGGGAGTCGAACCCTTTGCCCTTCACGTTGACAGACGAGCACGTCAGCATGTTAATTATATTACAAGTTAAAATACATTAACGGCAGTAAAATGGTGATTTTAAATTTATGATTCAATAAGATCGTAGTGTTCAAATAATTCTTAATGCTAATGATAATTGGGAGTGTTCAGTGACTGTTAAGTATTAATTTCGACAGGAATGAGATACTCTTTTTATTAATTCGCTTGAGAATATCGCAGCCTTCTATCAAGCTGTTAACCAAAAATGGCCAATTTGTAACTTAGAGTTCTTTACCAAGATATGAAGTTGCATTTAAGAGTTTACCAAGAGTAAGAGAGAAGGGCAGTCAGTTCCTCTAATTCGCCAGGGCGATTCGTGGCACTATCACAGCACACTATCTGAAGAATTTTGAGACTGTTTGGGGATTTTTCGTCAAAGCCCAGGTGTGGTGTATTCTGCAATGCGATGCGATCGTATGTCCAGTTATTCATTGTCGAATGTTAGGAAGTTCAATGTTCTCAGGTGCTGGTAAGTCACTCATGTAGATTCCATTCACCATTTTCTCTGATTTTCCAGAAAAAATTTTTTTCCCTAAACTCATACCATTTTCTAGTTTCCTTTTTCAATTTTATATATTTATGCACCGAAAATAAACAACCAAATTAACAGTGGCTTCAAATACGTACTCTTTATCCCATTGTCCTCTCCTTTGACTCCCCTAAGTGTCCCATTGCTACATATATCTCCCCCGCACGACTTCAATATGAAATTAATTCATTGCCAGCAGTGGAATCAATCGTCGTAATTTCATTTGAACTATCAGAGAAAAATGACTGTCGTCACGCTGTAACCCAAGTCGGTGTGTGATGCCTTTGACACCCAACGGAAGCGGAAATACACAGTTGCACAGCGTGGCGAGGGCCAACCAGGGCAGCCGCTTTTCTCCACTCGTCATCCAATCAGGTGTAAGCTCTCCCTCCGGCCTTCAGCCATGCCAAGGCGGGACCCCCCCCCCCCCCCCCTTTGACTCTTTCCTTCCTCATTCATTTCTCCTCCTGTTGCCATCATGGTTCCGAACCCTCACGACAATATTTCATCGAATTTTTTTCGGAAGAAAAACCCATGGGTCGTTATTTGCACTCCTACATCCGCTGCGCCTTCCAGGGATTCCGCATATCTCCTCTCTCCCCATTCCCTATTATTTTTGGCCTACACCCATCCTTCTCCGGGGCTAGGAATAAAACTTCCTTTCTCCAAAAAATATCCTCACTCCCACCCATTCCGCTGCGCGTCATCCATAGATGCAACATCACAACGTCCCGAAGCAGCTTCGTCGTTATTCTTATTAATCATCTCAATCTCCATGCGGAGACCACTGGCAGTAGTGATGTAGCATTTCCAAAATCTCTTTATTCCCGTTGAATGATATTAAATGCCAGCAAAAGTTAATTCGTATGAACATTTGTAATTGTTGAGGCATACTACATCGGCCAATGCACAACACCACTCAACATTAGAATGAACAACCACAGGGCATCCTGCCACCCCGCCTCTCCATCTTATAACCTTCCGATACC
>WURS02458676.1:0-13718 GCA_011762765.2 Rhinocypha anisoptera | reverse complement strand
ATATTTTTATAGTAAATTATTGTATAAATATTCATAAATTAATTTTGTATCTTAACAAAGTGAAAGATTGAAATTGAGAAATTAAATTCGAATTTTATTCCATTAATCCTATTTTTATTACATAATAATATAATAATAACTATTATATAATAACTCAATTAATTTAATAATAATAATAATTAGAGTTAAGAATTATAATAACTCAATAAATTTATTAAAATTTTTTACTCGTAATTAATATTATTATATTTGGTTAATTTAATCAACATCAACTATCACCAATGGTAATTGGATAAATCCACAGCAATTGATCGTCGGAGGGAATGAGTAATGTTACAACCAACAACTTGGATAGTTTTTTTGACTCTCTCAATAAATATTCACGTCGTCGCATTCTTTCGCACTTTTGGTGTTCAATCGTAGGATTGTGTTGTTGTTGTTGTTGTGTGTGTATGTAGTAGTTAGAGGTGGTGTGCAAGTCTTGAGTGTGTCCGAAATGTGTGGTCCGACTCAATGCGTGCTTAGCCCACGGCACACGTCCACCAAACGTGACAAGTCGAGTGCTACACTCGAGATTCTTCAGTTTAGCTTTACCTCTCTCTCTCTCTCTCTCTCTCTCTCTCTTCTTAGTTTGTGCGGGCTACCCAAACTACTGACTCGCCAATGGCCCACTGGATTAGCTCACGCACATCCGCTCCATTTGGACCAATGGCCGGACACTCGTTGTGTGTGTGTGTGTTTGTCTCCGTAATATTTAAAGTTTTCTTTGAGATGTCCACGTTGGGTAGTTAAGCAGTTATCCCAAGTATATCATCAGTTCTATCTTATAATAATTTTGTTTGGAAACCACTTAAAGATCTAACCCATCAAGCGGTGTACTATAAAACGTGGTGGTGTTTTACTTAATACATTAATCTAAAATATTTTACACAAATAAAAATAGGAATTTATATAATTCATTTCAGTTTTTAAACAAACTCTTTGATCTATTTTATATTTTTGTTTTTGTCAAAAACTATTATTAATTAGTAGTCGCACTGTTAAAAAAATACTGTCCCGTTAAAACCCAACATTAAGCACGTATCTGGTTATAACTCGACAAGTCTTTGACATAGACTTTCAATTTTATTTTTAAATGTACGTTTATAAACAGATATTTTTGGAAAATCAAGGCTTATAAGCTGTCTCTTTTTAATTGTAGAGTTATAATCAAATTTTTTTAAAATTATCACCTTAAAAGCTGGTATTTTTGAAATTGTAAAATTATAACCAGAAACGTGCTCAATCTCAGGTTATAATTATAGATTATAATCAGAGAGTATTTTTAACATTGCAGGATTCTATCAATTTATATTTTAGTTACATGTCAGTAAAAGGTAGATGCTTGGCAAATATGTCTTGACAAAATGAACGATAATTTTCTTATATGCATTGCGAGTTTCTGTGTGTGAGTGTGGGCCCGAAGAAATGTGCAAGAATTAGTGTCTATATTTGCATAGGAAGCATTTTGTGCATAGAGGTTTCCTGCCACAACAAGGGGTAGTGTCGGTATATTCAATCTGGCTGATGGTAATCCGCCAATGTGAAAGACCAAGTGCTGGAAAATGCTACTGTCGGGTCCAATGGGCTCGCATGTCATCGAATCTGACATTGGACTGTCTCATGTCAGCTTTTGGTACTTTCTCTCTCTCTCTCTCTTTCTCTTTCTTTTTCATTTCTCTCTCCTGTTTCTCCTTTTCATTTTCTTTATTTCATCTAGCAAGCATTCTCATAATTCGATTTGTCTTAATTAGAAAGATGCACCAAGATGTAGAAAGAATTACCCCGTGGATAGCCGCATCTGTCGACAAGCTGTCTCTCTCTCTCTCTCTCTCTCTCTCTTACTTGCTCCCTCACTCTCACCCCCACTCTCTCGTGATTGTCGCGCTGTGGACAAGTCTCGTGCTGGGCCATGGTCATTGCACTGTCTATGGCCAAGTCCAATTGAATTTGTTTGTTTGCTTTCTACTGCATCCTTCATTGCACTTTCTTCGCTCTCTCTCTCCTTAGTTTTCTTTATTTCATTCTTCAGCTGACTAATTTCATTTTGCTCACCCTCACCCCTCAGCTGCTTTACCTCCAAGCCGGTTGGTTCAAACATCTCTCTCTCTCCCGGTCTGGTGGCAACTAATTTGTCTGTCTGAGTGTGTGTGCATGTGTGCTGTTGACCAGACAGTTCTTTTTGGGTAGGGTAAAATTGAGTCCCGCGGGAACAACCAATTCTATCTCACAGTCCGTCTGTTTGTCTTGTGCACTTTACAATCGTCTTAGTTAGAGCCCACAGTTTTCACGGGAGCCAACTTGGCAAACCCATTCATGATGGTGACCTTTGCCTGAGTGCCGTGTGTAACTCACTGGTCAACTCACCCCTCAGGTCTCTTCAGTACACACACACACACACACACACTGGCATCCCCACCTCGAGTCCAATCTAGCGGGACCGTTTTGGACCATTGATCTCAAATGTTCATGATTTAGAGTTAAACGGTTGTGAGAGAGAGAATCTAGTTTTCCTGTTTGGCTAAGTGATATCCTTTTTCATAAACTTCCTAATTGGCTCATAAATTAAACTTGTCAACTTGACTTGGGACAATAACGCTTAATGTTTTTTTGCTTTCAAACAAAACTTTTTTGTATTTCACCCAGATAAGGTATCATTGAAATTTGTGAATTATATGCACTTTCAAGTGTTTATGTTTTTTTATTTTTATTTGAATTTTATTTTAAACAAATAAAATTAATGTTCTAGAACTTATGGAATAGATTAAACATGAGTTAAATTGAGTTTACTGGTTGTGATCATGTAAAACTTCATATTTTTATTTATTTAAGTTAAATTGCAATAATGTTTGTAATAGTGTCTATAATTTTTTTATTGATAAATGTTTACATTTTTATAATTATAGCAATTGACAGTCATTCAAAACTGTACATTTTCGACATTTACTTACCTTTGGAGGGTTCAAGTCAAATTCGACAACTCATGTCGTCTTTGTTTAAGGAGCGTAATTTATCTAATTATGGGTAAGTCAATGTTATAAATTTTGGAATTTTGACTATTTATCTCAAACCCCATTGCTCAGTAAATCCAAAATTGCACAAGTGGTAAAACGTGCTTTGATGCTAAACAAACCGAAACCGGATCAAATTCGAATGGCACTGTTGGTCAATTTGCGCAGTAAACCGTGTGAGAATAATCTGAGTGCCGTGATGAATCGATGCCAATTGATGACCGAGATTCAACGATCCCAGCTTCTGTCCAATGAGGCCGTATGTTGCAAAGGATGCTACCAAAACCGGTCGCGAAATCACCGAAATCGTGTGCATCCCAAGTACCAACAGCATCGTCTGCAGCCTTGTCAACTGTGTCGAAAAAGTCAAGGAAAACCAAGTAAAGGTAATATCTACAATGCTAAAAATACTGTCAGGTTATAACTTGACATTGAGCACGTCTCTGGTTATAACCTGACAATATAAAAAATACCAGCTTTTAAGATGACAATTTTAAAAAAGTTGACTAATAACTCTACAATTTTAAAAAAATTTAGCTTATAAGTGTTGATTTTCCAAAATGTTTGCTTATAAACTTACATTTTTAAATTGAAAATTTATTACAAAGACTTGTCAAGTTATAACTAGAAACGTGTTTTTTTGTTGGTTTATAACTGGACAGTATTTTTAACAGTGTATTATTTAACTTTTTATTAATATTATGTTATTTAAAATTTCAGGCATTCGGAATCAAGTTTCAGCACCAATTGATTCCGAGAGTGTGCACGGACAAAGTGTGGCGTCTAGTTCGGAGCAATCGTTTGACACAGTCATCTTTCGCGGTCAATTGGTCAACTCACGTCGACCACTTGCTGAATCGACTGGTGATGTTAAACATGCAAAGGATAATTGTGATTTGAAAAGTAGAAGTTTGGAAAAAGCAAACATGCATAAGAAGGAGAAAACTTGCTGTTTAGTTGACAAACATGATCACACTTTACCTAAGTGTTACAATGGTGCTCGAGAAGTTGGGGGTCATCAAAAGAATCCTAAACATCGAGATAGCTGGCGTTCGAATGAGTCCAAGTCAAAGAGTGAGAAATATCGTCGTTATAAAGACGATTCGAATGACCCACCACTGGTTAGACGCATTCGAAGGCGTGAATTAAAAGATGCCACTTGGACAGAGGAACTTTGGGTCGACGGACCTAATGCAACTAACAATAGTGTCGAATCCAAACACAAGGTGGCGGAAAAAACTTTTCAAATCGAACAATGGATTCAAAAAAGTGCAACTAAACCAAGCAATTATATTGAATTTAATCAAGTAAGTTACTTATTTAAATAATTGAAATATAAATAAAATATTTTATATTTTATAGAGTGTAAAGTGCTTGGATGATTCGTGTTTTGCATTCTACAACCAGTTAAATGTCACCGATGACCGAGACACGTTAAGTGATTGTGGCGACAAGAAAAGCGATTTCTACGATGAATACAAGGCTTTGTGGATGGAGAAAACCAATTCGAAGAAATCATCTAACTATAAATATTTTGACCAGTGCACTAGCGCGGCTCGAGCAGACGATTGTTGCACAATAACCACTGAGACTGTTCACGTAACCGAACCACCAAAACAGTTGAAACTTGAACAGTTCCTACAACAGTTGTCCAAGATTACCACTGTTCCTGGAAAAGACCAACATAGCAATTATCACCAATCGTTGGCTTCTTCGCAGTCACAGAGTAGCCAGTTTGCGTTAACAGACAAACGGTCAAACGAAAATTTTACAAACGGTGCAGTGGGCGAGACTTCTTCACCGTCGACAAGCGGAGGCGGAACTGGTACCAGTGGTGTCAGTGGAACCACCTGTGCTCATCGTTACAAACAGACTGGCGAACATAGTCGGGTGGAGCAAAAGCTGAAGCGTAATACCACTTCGACTACTACGAGCGGTCATGGCACCATCAGCGAAGGTGAATGTTCGTCGGTAGCGAAGAAAACTTCTTCGGTATCCACGCCAAGCTATGGCAGCGGTGGGCCCAACATTGTGCAACGACAACCGGCTTCTAGTGGCTACGAAAGTACCATTCAAGACGACGAGGATTTCGAAGAGGATGACTTTGAATCGGCCAATCACAATCAACACAATGGCTCGCTTCTCTCGGGTCTCACCACTGGCTCACTAGGTGGCGCTTGCTCATCCAGCAAACTCAGCACACCGGGAAAGAAGAAGCGTTCCAAGAAGATTCGTGTTTGGAACAATCGATTGCACGAAGACCACTTAGAAGGTGATGGATTGTCAGCTGATGGCTCTACACAGATGATTAATAATACCAAGGCTCGTGACTCGATCCAATTAGTGACTTCACCAGAGCCACCAACTCCGCTTTGTTCTTTCTTATGTTGCTCTATCAGACGATCATCGCACTCTTAACTTAAACACATTTCCTACTCTTGTTATTATATCAAACATTTTTATAAATTTTATTATTTTTTAATTTTTTTAATATTTTATTTTTAATTTTTACATTTTTTTTGGTTTGCCATTACTACTGCTTACGACTTATTATATAACACACAAATAAAGTTACTAGTAAAATAAATATTATACTTATTAATTTTTAAAAAATATAAACGCGTAACAATTATTGTGTGGAAGCATGTAAATTTGTTAGCATGATAAAGTGAGTGCGTCATTGAGAAGTGTGCATGCACTGAAACACGAGGTCTAGGTTAGAAGAAATCAAGATATTGGATTAGGGGTGATAATAATAATTAAACCTTGTGAAAAGATGTTTGAAAAAATGAAGTAGTGTGGCGTGAAGATGATGCCACTCTATGGTCACTGATCGAACGAGGTCAATCAATTGATAGTGAAAGAGGGAGAGAAAAATTGCACCTTGAAATCGATGTCACCCAATAATGACGTGAAGTAAAGCACGTTTCAGATACTCTAAAAGGTTATTAGTTTTTTGGTCTTTAAATTATTTTAGCAAGTTTATCTTTAAACTTTACTTAGTCATTTTTTACAACAAAATAAATTTTATTTACAAGTATTAATTACAGTTACATAAAATATATGTTTGACATGTTTAACTGGCCAGATTTGATTAAATGAAAAAACAATTGTGAATATAATATACAACTAAATATTGCGTAAATTATTTTTAGGTTTTAAAAATTTAATTACTGGGTCGAGAGTAAGGTCGAATTTAGTGGAAACCTCAATATAAGGAGCTTGGTAGACCATTGCTAAGTTTTTCGCCAGATTAGCAGAAACTGCTCGTTTGTCTGCCATGTCCTTCTTGTTGCCAACAAGCACCAAGTTCAATGGACCTTTGTCTTCTTTCATTAAGTCAGACTTTGGTTGATTATGAAGATATTCCAGCCACTCGCGTGCTGTTTCAAATGATTTAAGGTTGGTGATATCAAACACAACCATGAATGAGTCGTGGAGATCGCAGTAGAGACGAGCAATTTGACGAAAACGTTCTTGACCACCAATGTCAATAGCTTCTATTGTGCCACAATGCAACCGGTGCAAATCAGGTCCAGTTGTGGGTGCATAGTTCTTCACTGACAATAAGTGATATGGATCGTTTAAACGTCGTAGCATCGAGCTTTTGCCCACAAAAGCCGCACCAAGAACCAGAAATTTAAACTTAGCTGTCTGCACCATGACTGGATTTCGTGGGCTCGAAACCAAATTCCTTGCTAAACCTGCGTTACTTGTTTCCGGCATCACTGAAAGTCCGTAAGTTGGGGCACTAGATGGCGTAGCAATCTCAGGAACAATACGTATGTCCGAACTAAACCGACCAGACATCATTCGAATATTGCTTATACTTCTTGCGTCGATTCCTTGATTTCGTGGTTTATTCGTTTCATTGTTGATTTGATTCTGTTTCTGTTGCTCCATCGTGTTAACGCTATCGGTTTAATGAAAAACAGCTTTGATGATATTAAACGATGTAAGTACAAATTTCCGCGTTTCAAGTTTGTATTTAAAAAAATAAATTTATTTTGAAAGGAAATGACAAAATTTCTAATAAAAAATATAAAAAAATTGTACAAGATTCAAAAAAGTTAAACTAGGATATATAATTTTCAATAGACAAATAAAGCAACATCCAAGTTAGTTTTCTAAAAATTGGTTGCTAAAAAATATTGCCATTGGTGTGTGATACGGCGTTGCCTTTTATATTGATTGCATGCTCGGGATGGTTTTTCGAGTACTACATCAGCAACAGTGCTGTAAGACTCGTTGCCTCTTGGCACATTGTTTCAGGCTAAGCAAGTAAAATTGAAAACCAAAAGGGAGGAGAAAAGCGATATGATATTTGAGATGCACTTTACCACGCTAGATGTGAGTGTCTAGCGTATATACATTGTTGCCAAAAATTTTCCTATTTGCAGCGTAATTTTTATCACTTGATAACACCACGAATGGCGAGATATATGCTCAAAAAGAGTCATCCTCAAAGACTCGCCCCAGGTGGTAAGGGTCTCGGTCACGGCACCAACTTACGACCCAACAACAAACTTCTAACTTATCATTGAACTTTTAAAAACAAAACAAAAATCACAAAGGTGAATTGTCAATTTGAAATGGTACGCTTTGATGTTGCATGACCAAGGGCAAACCCAAATATAGAGAAGAGTTGAATCATTCGATCGGAAGTAGGGAGATTAGGGGTGAGATAAGTTCAAACCCAGTGAGCAAGATAACTACTTCGAACCAGATCTAAATGGGTACTTTGAGTGATCTATGTAATCGACCCGCCTCACCCATCGGTATGGCCGCATCCATCCGGCTACTACTATCTATGGGTTTTTTTGGCACATAGGACTCTCTCTGTCACCCAATAGCCCTGGTAACACTCTACCACCAACTGTCACCTCCACAAAGCATACGCACGCAACTCGGTTGAGTCGGCAAAACCAAGAGCAATAGATTACCACATCGCCTTCACTATCTCTCACTCACTCTCAACTCTTTGTGTGTTTACATTAGCCCGCAATGATTGCACAAGTGTCAACTGCTATTGTTAATATTATTATTATTCTCTATTACAACACAAATTAGTCAGATTAAAAAGAACACATAAATCATTGTTTCCATACTAATTGCTATTGTTGATCATAGGTTAATTAACACATTTTTTATTTATATAATTTTATTTATAATTTTATAATATAATATAATTTATACGTGTCTCGAGTCATGACATAACCCAAAGTTTAGTATAAATACTACGGCACTAAAAAACATGTAAGATAAGCAGTAGGAGAGAAAGCAAAAAAAGTGATATCATGTCAAGTGCAAAGTGTAAGAATGAATAGATCGATAAAAGAGGGACCATTTGCGTTGTGGTGGGTGATGCTGATCAAGTGCGTCAATGCAACTACCCAAAACACACATACAAACACACACACACACACTGTGCACGTGTACAAATTAAAAGTTTCTATAGTATTACAGACAAACACTGTGCCATAGATCCACAATCCATATTCAAAAAGACAAACACCAAAAAAATTTAATTTGACAAATTATATTATTTTAATATTAAGAAATAAATCAAAAACAAACAAACATTTATTAAAAAGACTAGTTTATACACTATTCATTTAGACAAAAAGAAAAACCAATTTAATTTCTCAAATACGCCTTAGGTTATAAATTATAAATGAATTCGGGAAAATAATTTTAAAAATTCTCAACTTCAGTTTCAATCTTTTCCATAAGCATTTTCTAGAAGTGTTAAAGCCATATTTTCTACATGAATAATTTCGTGATTTGTACTTTGTTTAGAACAATACTCAAAAAATGAGTAAATTTTATTGGAAAGTGTACAAATGCGAATTGATTAACGTGCTACACTGTTAAAAATACTGTCTGGTTATAACCCAACATTGACTAGTCATAGACTTTCAATGTAAAAATGTATGTTTATAAGCGAACATTTAAGAAAATCAACGCTTATAAGCTGACTTTTTAGAAATTGTAAGGGAATAAGCCGACTTTTCTTAAATTGTCACCTTATAAGCTGGTGTTTTTGAAATTGTAAGATTATAACCAGAAACGTTCTCAATGTCAGGTTATAACCAGACAGTATTTTTAACAGTGTAGAACAACTCTTAAGCAACTCTAATGCATATATTCCCAGTTTAGCATGTCTTACAAATGACCATACATCATTCCGTCAGCCATTTGGCCTCTACGGAAGTCAATTAGAGCACTCTCATACGTTCTTTTCTAGACTATTAATGCTTTCAGCTTCTTCTCACGACATGCTTGTTCATGCATCTTTTGAAGTGTCTCGTCCCATACCATTAACTTCAAAAGTTTATCTCTACTACTCTAACAGTAACATTTTATCACAAACTTAGCACACTAGCGGTAGCTTTCTATACATTTTAAATTCATATGAACACTACAAGGTTACCTTTTCTCTTTTGTGTACAAACAAGAATTAGTTGGATAGGCGCTTGTGCATGGTTTTAACAAAGTGTAGTACAAAGTAATATTCTCCAATTTGGGATGTCAAATCCCAAAGATTAAATATTATTTAAGATTTTCAATGAATTATGTGATTTGTTGAGGGCTAAAGAGATTGATTTTTTTTAATATTTAACAGCGCTTTTTGGTGATCAAGCAATGGTCTTTTGTCAAATTTCATTTCATTCATATCTTGTGCAAAACTAAACTTAAATTAAAATAAAATAATTTTTTCCCTGATTGATTGATTTGACACTGGGCAAGCGCATTAGTTACTGGTCACAAAAAATGACACAAAACTTTGGCCCGTATTCATCTGTCCGCTTTAATGTTAACTTTAAAAATTTTAATTGAAATTAATTTATACAGACTGGTTTAGTATAATTATAATATTGTTGAAGTTAACTGTTTGTTGGTTCTCACAAAAGTTTAGCTTTAGGGGACATATGAATATGGGCCTTTATCTGTTAGGTGACTAAGAGTCATCCCAGAAAAATAAAAGAAAGTCATAAAAATTGTCACTTTTGAGTCACATTATTCATAAAAACAACCACTTTGATCTGAAATTGTGAATTATATTGTCAGATTTGTTGTTTTTAATTCGTAATTTTGTATGGTCACATCCGACATGATCGTGTCCGCTTGATAGAAATAATATTTGTCCCGTTATAGTTTCTTTTCATGTTAACTCAAAACTTTTTTTTGAAAACATGGCAATTATTGCATAATTTAAACAAGTTTGCAAGTTATATACAAAAAAAATTATATCTAAACGTTGTCGAAAGTAATGAAAAAGTGTGACACACAACACAAGTTTGTCCCCGCGTCTCTGCATTAGCCTCAAATATGTAAATATGTATCGAAAAGCTAATTACATTAGGATGCCCGACTCACTCTACCATAGTTTCCATAGTTTCCTTTTGTCGTCGTCTTTTCCATTATGGAATATATGTTTCGAGTAGAAGTAGCAGTAGTAGTAGTAGTAGCTAGTTTGGTATCTTCCAAACTTGATTGCACCAGAATATAACCATAATCATTTATCTAATGTCGAAAAGGGGGAAAGAGTGAGAGAAAATTAAACTTTGGACTTTACCCACCAGTCACTTTTCATCAATAGCCCAAATGTTTGGATAATAAAGAAGCATCATCAACATCAGATGTGTCACAAGATGCTTTCAGAAACATATCACGTTTTGAGTCAATCTCTGGGAGACGTTTATTTTTTGTTATTTTTTCTTTCTCTATTACTTGTGATCATATTATCTTGCCATTTTTCTTTATTTTCCCTTGTCTAATTCTCAATATTATTTTATCTATATCTTTCATTTTCATTTTTCCCGAGTATTTTTCTTTATTTGGTTTCATCTTTTCATTATATTTTCTTCGATCACAATTTTTATTTTATTTTTTTCCTCTTCATTGATTGATCCAATCGAACGTTATTGGTTATAGGAAAATCGAGTGAATGAGCAAATCAGAAAAGAAAAAGAAAAAGAATACTTAGAATGAAAGTGGAAAATAAAAAGTGGACCTAGTCCTAATCACCCGATTAGATAGGCTAGGTTAGTTTGGCATCACTCCTAGATATATACTTGAGCCTCAATTTCGCCTGATGATGATAATGATCATGCTTTACCAATTTAATTGCAATCAAGCTATTTCTATCATCTATATATATCAGTGATCAAGTTTGGAACAAGAATTGATGAGAGAAACTTCTCGAAAACTCGACCAAAGTACATTTAAGATGTACATTTCTAAATTAAAATACCTTATAGAAAAGATCAATTTTAACACAATTAATAAATTCTCTTTTATATTAATGAATAATATAGTCGTGGTTTACTGTGTTTTATGTTCAATGTTTTGTCATTTTTTGGTATTCTGCCACTCACGTTTTTTAACTGTGAGAGTTACGCTACTTCCACTGTGCTTTACCGATTCGAATCTAACTTTCGTTGTTGTGATTTGAATTCTTAACCGTTTCGAATCAAAACTTTCTGTGTTATGATTTAAATTTTATTCTGATTTGGTTTGAATTTTGTGCATAAATCCTAAAATTTATCGCCAATTTAATTCGGAATTTAATTTTTTTAATTTTCGTTTAATTTAATTCAATTTTTTGCATAACCCTTCGAATTAACTCAAGTTTTACCTTAGCGGCTTTGCCGTCGTTTTTTACAAGAAGCCAATGGCGCTTTAGCGTCGGCCCTCTTGTAAAATCTTCTTTAATTTAAGAAAAAAGTTTCCAAAACAGCTAAACAGGTTTAGAGTTGATGGCTAAGTGCTATTAGACTTGTAGGTTCTAGTTTTCTTTGAAAGGTGATTGAGAAAGAGACCAAGAATGACAGAGAAAAAATCAAAGAGAGTGAAAAAGGGATAAATTTGAGACTAAGAGTAAGAGAAAATAAGAGAAACTGATGTAATATATGAGAGTAAGGAAATAAAAAAGATTAAAAAAGAAAAACACGACAAAGTGCTCTTTCTATGAGGCATAATTGCACTCTAGCAAACCCTTTGAAGCACTTAACTATTTTTCTTTGTTTTTCTTCTATCTCACTCTTGTTGCCTGCCTCGGTACTGTATACTCGATTACACCATCCATTTCCATTTTCACTCTCACCCACTCCCTCCAGTGACAGCATCAATGCTAATTAACCGAAAACAATAACAATAACTCTTTACGGCCATTTATATATAAACGCACACACATATATATATAAATATATACATTTTACGAGTATCTCTCTACTGTGAATATCATCTGCAAGGCACGCAAACTTGCTTACACCCAATTTGAAATAGGTATTTTGAAAATGTCGAATTTTAACATGCAAAATAAATGACCCATAAAATAATTCTAACAAAAAAAAGACTAATGATTCAAAATTAACATATCTTACTGCACATTTATATATGTAAAATAACATTTTTTTCGTAGCTTAGCAACTGGGAGTGTAAAACATTCTAAAATTTTAAACTAAAACAGCATAATAAAATTTTACAGTTAATTGATATAACATAACATTTAAATTGAGAAAAATGTTAACAAATCAACTCAAAAAATTCAAAATTTGTTTTAACTGCTTTAATGTTTATCTAAATTTAAAAATTGTAGTTTAAATACAAATAATACAGAAAAGTTGTATTTCAAATATAGATAGAATTTATTTAGGCATTGAATATTTATTATTAGAAAAATGCAACTTGAAATAGATAAAGTTTCCATGGACAACGTGGATATTTCCTTCAATCATGCGTTTTTTAGTTTTATTTTGAGAGATGAACTTTGTAATCAAGAAATCAATCTTGAATATAATCAAAATATGCTTTGAAATGTTCTTATGTTCTTGCACAATCATTTAGAGTGCGGCATACAACATAAATGCCATTTCTATATCTTTTTGTATTTAATGTGAGTTTTATTTGATATCCATCAAATTTTTGGGTATTTGGTACTCTTCTAGAAGAAATTCACCATTAAATATAAATAAAATGAGTGAATGGTTTTATGTTTAAGCAAAAAGAATAAACTAGAGATTGTAAAAAAGCCAACTTTGTTGTATTTACATGGAAGAGTTTGGAAAATTTCTTTTAGATTTGATTTTTTCTGTAATGTCTAAATAAACTTTAATACACTTTTAAAACTAAAATCCCGTTTCAAGTCTAAAATATCAACACATTTATTAAACTATGTAAAAAGTCAAAAATGTTAATCCTAAAATAATTGTATATATGTTCATAACTTGGTTTCGACAATATCACGATTACATGGTTTTATCTTTTATTTTTTAAAATCTCATTTGTTCACTTTTAACACCTTATTTTATCAACAAATTATTTTATGAGTTGGATATAAAAGCTTATAAAGGTTTAAATTGTTAATAACTTTCAAATTATATATTTTTAGACACAGAGTAACAATACTCGTAAGATGGAAAGATAGAGAAAGTCCATATAAAAGTGAAAGAAAAGAAGAGAGAGAGAGAGAGAGAGAGGGGGGGAAGATAGATACTGAGAGGAAGGGAGAGAGGGTGAGAGGAAGGTGAGGGAGGGAGAAAAGAAGATAGAAGGAGCTGGTGAGTGGGCAAAGGAGGGAGAGAGAGATATTGAGAGGAAGGGGGTGAGGATGCTTTTTGGGAAGAATATAATAGAAGGAAAAATAGCGGGGAAGACCCCGCG